>PVHP010019537.1:0-32319 GCA_004024765.1 Zapus hudsonius
AAAGAGATAGAAGCAAGAGAAGAGGGGAGGAAAGGAGAGGAGGGGAGGGGAGGAGGGGAGGAGAAAGGAAAGCTGGGCATGGTGGCGCACACCTTTAATCCTGGCACTTGGGAGATGAGGCACTTGAGGTAGGAGGACTGCCATGAGTTTCAGGCCAACCTGGATAGAAAGAAAGAGAAGGAAGGAAGGAAGGAAGGAAGGAAGGAAGGAAGGAAGGAAGGAAGGAAGGAAGGAAGGAAGGAAGGAAAAGAGAGAGAAAAAAGGAGAAAGGAAGGAATCAAAATAACAAAAATCAATGCAATATGATTTTGCTATAAACTTTAAGTTGTTGATAGAAATGTATTTTGGGCAAGTTGGCCTAATTCTGGAGTTGAGAATTGTCATTACCATACATGTGTCCTTTATGGCCAGGACCCTGAGTTCTGTCTGAAAAAGTCGCAATGCAATCATTAATTTTTCCCTAGTGATGACCCTGTGTTCCCAGTAGTACATTCAAGAAATGGGAAAATCATCAAATGTATTTAAAGTACGTGCAATAAAAACATTCTAAATTAAAAGCCAAACAGCTTGGCAGGTGTATTCACTTGAGGGATTCGTCGGGGTCCTCACAATGTGAATGAGGGCGAGGGCAAAATCTTGGTGCCTCACTGTGATCTGATCAGCAAACCTTCTAGGCCTGGAATTTGTCTATTTTTTTAAGAAAGAGAAAAGGAAGGAGAAGAGAAAGACAAGTGTGGGGAGAGGAGGAGACTGAGGAAGGAGAAAGGAGAGGAAGAGACAGGGGCCAGGGGAGAGAGACAGAGGCAAGAGAGAACATGCCAGAATGCCAACCCTCTGTGTCTTTGTGAAAATCTGCCCAGAGTCCTCCCCTGCACCCCATCCTTCCTCTCCTCCTTTCCTCTCTCTCTCTCTCCATCATTTTGTTTCTGGGTGAGTGAGTTGAGTCCATTTGGCCTGGTCCCCACCTCTGTAGTCTGGGCCCGCAGCTGCCCATAGAGCCATGGGGACTCACTCCATCCCATGGCACCCCCTGGACAGTTCCTTGGCAGAGATTTGAAACATTTCTATTGAGATGACATTTGAACAAACGCAGAGGGGTTCGGGTGTACTTCAATCAAGTTCCGTGGGATCCAGTTGGGAGCGATGTCCCTGTGGACAGTGTGCATGGAGTTCCCTCTGTTTGCAGATTTCAATTGCTTTGTTCTCTTTCCAGCAAGGGGGTAGGAGGGGGATGCATTTGGCCGAAAATGAAACACTTCTCTTTTAAGTCAAAAACTTGAACATGGCTTGGAGGAGAGAGTTTAAGCCCCATAATCCCTGGTCCTGAGCAAAGCAGGAACATGCCTGCAATTTCCTTTCTGAAAGTGAGGAAAGTCAGGGGAATGGCGATGGGCTGGAGTCACCTGGAGCCCCCTCCAAGGGCTGGCTGTGTTTCACCTATCCCAGGGGCCACAGCTTAGAAATCTCACTCTGCAAGGCAGCTGGGGCAGTTTCCTTTGGAAGTCCATGCAGATCTATGCTGTTTTTCAATTGTTTGGGGAAAGGAAGAAAATAAGGGAGGAGGGGGAGGAGAGATGCAAGGGAGAAAGGAAGGCAGGGAAATGGAGGAAAGTTACTTTTTTGGTCATTGAGAACAAATAACAGTCAAAAAGCAATTTAAGAGAGGAAGGGTTTATTTGGGCCCATGGTTTGAGGGTACAGGACACAGAGGCAGAGAAGAGCAGGAGGCAGCTGCTCACATGCGTCTGCAGCCAGGAACCAGAGAGATGAAGGCTGGTGATCAGCTCATTTTCTCCTGTCTCTGTTTTTAGTCAGTCCTGGGACCCAGCCCATGCATGGGATGATGTCACCCGCATTCAGGGTGGGTGATCCCTTCTGAGTTCAGCCTTTTTGAAAAAGCTCTCACAGATACAGCCTGATGTGTGTCTCCTAGGTGATTCTAAATCTCAGAAATTAACAATAAAGACCAACCATCTCAGAAGGAAACCCCCAGGAAGCCTTCTTCACACTTCCCATGCTTGGGAAGGCACCCACGGCACCCATTACCACACTAGCTATTTCTGGCCTTAATTGAACCACATTGTCCACAACCCGTAGGTTCTGTCCACAATCCTCCTTTGTCCAGACTCCCTGGCCATCAACGAATCCCTGATAGGGTCACCAGGGGAAGAATGTGAATGGCAGGTCTTTGAGAAAAATCCTTCAAGTCCTTTACAGGAGTGTTTCTAAATTCTAGACATGAGAAACAAGAACCAGAACCAGACAGAGCTCAGAGGTATCATCCATCTTGAAAGTTGAGTCATCAAGAATGTGAGCAAGTAACTCAGTGACATTCTGAAGGTGACAAAGGGGACATCTGGCTGAACCCCATTGTCTGGGTAGAAAAGTGATTGTTAGTTTAACCTTAATTCAGTGCTTCACCCTCTGTTGGGAGGCTTTTTTTTTCCCCTTCTTTTTTCTTTTTTCTTTATTATCCATAATTAGATACATTGAAGGAGCAAATAATATGTTGGGATCCCCATTTTCCCCAATTTCCCTCTTCCCTGTCCCCAATCAGCTGGATATCCTACTCTGTGGGCAAACTGGATCAGTCCATGGGGTAGGGGGTTATGGATAACCTAGGAGTCAGCCTGGTTCCACTCTCCTTTGTATGCTGTTACTGAGGGGGGCCATGTCTCTAACTGTTCTCCTCCACCATGGCTCTTACAATCTTTCCGCCCCCTCTTCCGATCAGTCCGATCCCTGAGTCATGGTGGGTGAGTATTAAGGCTGCTTTATTGTTGAGGTCTTAGGGGTCTCTGTACTTCTGCTTGTGTTGAAAAATGTCGGTGTCTCGCTGGCTCATCTTGGGTTGACTGACTGGCTGTGGTTATGGGTCTCTTGCTTATCCCACCACTCTCTGTGGGGTTCCATGTGGATCCTCCATGGTAGGTCTGGGATGGGTCCTCTCTTGCCAGGATGTCAGCAGTTGGTAGGGTTGGAAAGGCCACAGCTCTCTTGCTGCCTTCTGAAAAATACAAACAGAATCTCCATCAGAGAGTGAGACCAGTATAGGTTAACTGAGATACACATTTCTAAATTAGCTAGATTCTATTATGAGTAGCCTTTTTGTAAATCACTTGTAAAGTACATTTCTCTTTGGGGTCCCAAGATTTTGGTTCTCAGTGCATTTTGCCTTGAGTCCCCAATTCCAGTTAAGGGCTCCCCATCACTGAGTGGATTACTTGGCAGAATTAAAGCTGTTGATTACCTCCCCCAGGCTTTGGTAACTCCATTGTACAAGTGCCCCTTTCTTGGTTTGCTGTTCTCTCTGTTGGGAGGCTTTATGCCCACCAGTTAAACCCATTCTTTCTCTCCCTCTCTCTCTCTCTCTCTTTCTCTCTCTTTATGAACAATTAATAAATATTTTCTAATTTTATGAGAAAACTGCTATAGGATACATATGTTTCCTCCACTTCTCCCTAGGACATGGTTATCTTCATGAAAACCATACATGCTTAGGAATAAACTTAACCAGGGAGTAATGGGAATGTAACTCAGTGGTAAAGTAATTGCTTAGCATACATATGAGCTCACTGGGTTCACTCCCAGTAACACACATATTCACACACACACACACACACACACACACACACACACACACCCAAAGCAGGTGAAAGATATGTACACTTTTGATTAAGGAAATTAAAGATGACAGATAAATGGAAAAATATTCCATGTTGACATATTGGAAGACTTAATATTGCTAAAATATCCATACAAATACCTGAAGTGAACAATGGTCTTGGTCAGCCATCAACCTGTCCTGACCAATCACAACACTGATTCTAATTAATTGGTCATAGTGATGATTGGTTCAGGAAATGGGCACCAGACAGAGCCCAGGCCTATAGAGTGAGCTTTGTTTGGGACTTTAGCTGAAACTACTGAGAAAGACACCAATTTTTTTCAACATGGTCATTGGCTGAAAGAGCCAGTGCAATCCCTATTGAAACTTTAATGGCATTTTCCACAAAAAAAAGTGTTTTTAAAAAGTGATCCTAAGTTATGTATGTAGCCACAAAAGATACTAAAGAGTGGAAGCAACCGATCAGAAAGAACAGAGCTTGTGGCATCTCAGGACAACTCAGACACCACTACAAAGCTGTAGTAATCAAAAAAGCATGACATTGACACAAAACATATATTAACCAATGAAACACGAGAGGGACTTGGAAATAAATTCATATATATTCATATTATACATGAATATAGTTATATAATCATATGTATATATGAATATATATATGAATTCATATGTATATATATACATATATATATATATGGCTAATTGGTCTTTGTTGTTGTTGTTGGCTTTTTGGTGTTTTCAGTTTTCGTTTTTGTTTTTTTGAGACAGGATCTCACATTGTAGGTCAGGCTGGCCTGTAAACTCACTCTGTAGCCTAAGCTGACATCAAACTCCTGGAACTCCTACCTCCACCTCCCAAGTGTTGTGGCCAATTGATTTTATTTCTGCACCATGAAGATGATTTATTAGATTACCTTACAGGATATGGGCTGGGCAGTCCAATAATGGCTGCCTGCAGACTAGTGAGTTGGAGAACCGGGGAGCTATTCAGTCCACGAGGCTGGATGCCTCTATAGTCCCAGTCTGTCACTGGAGATCTGGAGGATTCCTGAAGAGCCACTGGTCTTCAGCCCGCGTTGGAAGGCTGATGAAGCCGGGTTCCGATGTCTGTGAACAATGGCAGTAACAGGGTACATGCACATACCAGGAAGTAGTACTGGTAGCCAGGCAAAAGGCTTAAATTGATTTTTAAAAATATTTCATTTATTTATTTGAGAGAGAGAGAGAGAGAGAGAGAGAGAGAGAGAGAGAGAGAGAGAGAGAGAGAGAGAGAGAAAGAGAGAAAGAGAGAGAATGGGCATGCCAGGGCCTCCTGCCACTGCAAACTAACTCCAGATGCATGTGCCCTCTTGTGCATCTGGATTTATATGGGCACTGGGGAATTGAACTCAGGTCCTTCTGCATTGCAGATAAATGCCTTAACCACTAAGCCATCTCTTCAGCCCCTCAATTGATTTTTGACAAAGATGCCACCAAGAACATGCAAGGTGGAAAGACACTCTCTTCAGTAAATGGTATAGGGGAGACTGGAGAGTCATGTGACTCTTCCAAAGGGGAGTGTTGGGGAGTGTTAAAGTTACCTTCTGGTTGCTGGACCAAACACCCAGCCAAAAGCAGCTCATAGAAGGAAGAGGCTTAATTTAGCTTACAGGTTTTTTTTTAAAATAAACTTATTTTTTAATAAGTAGAAACTTTGTATGAACAAGTCATATGTTGGTACCCCCATATCCCTCCTCCCTGTCCCATTCCACTGAGGGCCTCCTCAGTGAATTGCTGGAATGCTCCATGGAATGAAGGGTATGAGTTGTTCAAGCAACAGGCAGTTAGTGGGGGAGGGGCAATGCCTCTGGACATCCCCCACCATGGCTCTTACAATCCTTCCACCACCCCCATCTTCTGAAAAGTTCCCTGAGCCATGGTGGGTGAGTTTTAAATCTGCTTTTGTGTTGAGCTCTTCGTGGCCTCTGGATTTCTTCTCGGAATGTTTTGAGTCTCCTCAGTGTCTGTCTCCATCACCCTGGCTCAGGTTGTCAGGCTCACTGTGGAAGCAACACTCTTGCTCATCTCGCCACTTCCTCTGTGGTTTCACCTGGAACGACCCTAGCTGATATGTGAGGGATGGTTCATCTCCTGCCAGGGAGTCAGCTGTTGGTTCTGGTCTTGGTAGAATTAGGTTGCACACGGTTCTTCCTGCCATCTGAAAAATAAAAACAGAGCCTCCAATGGAGGGTGAGATCAGCATAGGTTAAATGAAACAAGCATTGTTAATTTGGGGAGATTCTAGTGGGTGTTGCCTCTCCTGAGGCCCCAGTTTGCAGTTTGGAGGTGAAGCTTCATCATGACAGGGAAAGCATGGCATGAGCAAGAAGCTGGCTCACATCTTAATATATCAACAGGGAGAAAGCAGAAAAGGGGGGGAGAGAGAGAGAGAGAGACAGAGAGACAGAGACAGAGAGCTGTTGCTCTAAACACCCAGCGGGATGGATTAATAAACGTAATGGCACATCTCCTTTAGTAAGGCTCCACCTCCCAAGTTGCCACCTGCTGAGGACCAAGTATTCAAAACACATGAGCCAATGGGGCAGGGGACATGTCATTCCAACCACCACAGAGAGAAATGGGACATTGTGACTGATGGGATGGTATGGCCATGGAGAAAAGGCATTTCACAGACGACACAGAAACTCTTTGAGATTGTGGGAGCCTCACTAAGGCACACTGGGGAAAAGAGAAAAAGAGCAATTCCTAATATTTTGTCAGTATTAGGAACCCACCAGCCTGCTGCTGATCCCTGATCCCTTCTGCCCAGAGACAACAATCAAACCAGCATTCTGTTGGATGATGAGATGCTTGTTGATACACCTGGATTGGTATTGTGTGAGGTGCTCCAGTTCTTCACAAGGCCTGGCGGGGCTGTTGAGACACTCCCCGACTCTCTAGATACCTTGCACACCCACAGCGCAGATCTTCTTATCTATCATAACCTGACCATGGCTCTTTTCCATCCAACTTAAGAGAACTATCATACACTTTACTCTTCTTGCTTGGGTCTATAGGGTCTATAACGAATGTTTTCTTTTCTTATTTTTAAAAATATTTTATTTTATTTATTTATTTGCAAGCAGAGAGATACCTACGAAGAGCCGCTCTAGCCACTGCACATGAACTCCAGATGCATGAGCCACTTTGTGCATCTGGCCTACATGGGTCCTGGGGAATTGAACCCAGGTCCTTAGGCACTGGAGGCCAGCGCCTTAACCACTGAGCCATCTCTCCAGCCCCCATTTTATTTATTTATTTATTTATTTGCAGCGAATGTTTTCTTAACTCAAAAGATGTTGATATAGATATTTTATACCTCATTGAAGAGTCTTATGAGCACATGCACTTTTGAGCAAAGAAAAAAAAACCATACCACATGTACCACAGTGTCTAAGTCAAGAGCAAAAGTCAGAAGTCTACTATCCGATAAGGGCAATAGTAACATTTTCTACAAAAGACTTGAGCAAGACTTCATAAAAGGGGAATATCCAAATGGCTAATAAGCACATGAAAAGATAGTCAGGTATTTAACTTCATTAAGATAGCGACATACCACAGAAATAGAAAATACCAAGTTTTGTCAGAGAAATAAAGCAAGTAGAAATTCTAGCACACACCTAGTAGAGATGTGATTTGCTACAATGAGTTTGGCCTACCAGTGTAGAATATATGTGTGTGTGCGTGTGTGTGTATGTGTGTGTATTTATATATTTATATATTTACACAACTGAACAATTCCATTCCTAGGTCTGTGTCCAAAAAAAAATGTTTATGTCTCTCTCTAAACAACATGAAGGAAGGAAAAACAAAACAATTAAATGTCTGCCAATAGAAAAATGAGAGAAACGCCTATTCAATGTGCTCATTGACTTTTGTAATATATAATTATATGTATAATATATGTATATCCAATGGAATACCATGCTACATAGATCCACTCTATGGCATACTAAATTCTGCTTTGCATAAATGTGAGAAATAGATCCAGAATGAGTCTCATTTACATATCTAATATTCATTATGTAATGTTCAAAAAGCCTCATCTACATGAAGTTCAAAACCAGACAAATCTAAAGTGTGTTAGAAGTCAAGGCCGTTGTCACCTTTGTCAAGGAAAAAAAAAAGTCACTTGCTGAGGACATGAGAGACTTCTTGGAATTCCTGCTTCTTGAGTCAGGAACTGCTTACATGTTCTCTTTGTGAAAATTCATCAGGCTGTCCCAGAGTCACTGTGGGCTTTTGTTTGTTTGTTTGTTTCTATCAAACTTCAATGAAAATGTACCTTAAAAATACTGTTCAGAAAGTAACTGAGTAGAACAGCGTTGATCTGATTCATGGGCCTTTGCCTTTTAATAACAGCTCAGTACTTTCAGAAAACTTTCCTTTCATTGTGGCATCAAGGTAATCCATCATGGCACGTCTGTCTTCCCACTGTACAGACAGCTGTGTCCTCAGGCCCCACGCTGACCAGCCTTTTGTGCCGACTCTGCTGTTTATTGGCAGGGTCCGCTCTGCTCAGCACCTGTGTTCATTTGTGGTTTCTAACCCCATCCCCAGATGCTTTGGTGACTTCTGTGTTGAGCAGAAAAAAATTCCCCTGATAGTGACATAAAGCAGAGAGAACCCCACGGTTACCACATTCAGTTGTTTAACTTCTCTGAGCCTCAAATTTCTTAACTGTAAAATACAGTAACAAGAGTGTCCAGGCCAAGTGAAGCTCCCTTAATAAACGTGAGTTAGCATTATTGTTGCTGCCATTTTTGCCAGAGGAGGGGAGAAGGAGCAAAAGAGGGGGAGGAGGGAGAGGTGAAGGAGGAGGAGAAGAAAGATTTCAAATTAACTTTCTTATTTTTTCAACTTCAAATCTAATGTTTTATTGCAGAAAATATGAAACACACATGAAAGGCCCAAGAACAAAAGCAGATCACTCTGTGATAAGCACTGAAGCGATGTTTTGGGCTGTCTCCCTTTTTCTCTTCTGGACACAAATTGTGGGCATAAATTCCAGTGCACAGCTTCATGTGAGCGAGAGAAAGGTCTTTATATCCTCTGACTCTGCTTGATTCCTGCTTTGAGCCTGCTGTTCACTGAGGGTGGGTTCAATCCTCCTTCTTAGAGCGGAGGAGGAGGGGCTGGTGGCCAGGGGATGTAGTGGTCCTTGGACCAGACCCCCCAGCTCCTCCTGCTCCTCCACCCCCAGAAGTATTCCTTTTCCATACCTCCTATTTCACTTTCTCTGCAGGAGTCAAAAACCAGCAGAACTCAACTTTATTTCAGAGGATGGAAGGCAGGGAGGAGGTTAGTTAAAGATAAAGGGAAATACAGACTTAAAAACATCCCTTGGGGCTTGGGGATGACTCAGTGGTTAATAGCGCTTAGTGCACAAGCGTGAGGGCCTGAGAAAAAGTGAGACCACCTGAGTTTGAGTCCCTAGCACCCACATAAACAGCTGAGTATGGTCATATATGTCTGTAACCCCAGTCCTGTGGGACATGGAGACCACAGGATCTCTAGGGCTGGCTGACTGAAAATAAACTGAAAATGGCAGCTCTGGATTGAGAAACTTTTTCTCAGAAAGAAGAAAGAAAGAAAGAAAGAAAGAAAGAAAGAAAGAAAGAAAGAAAGAAAGAAAGAAAGAAAGAAAGAAAGAAAGAAAGAGAGGAAGGAAGGAAGGAAGGAAGGAAGGAAGGAAGGAAGGAAGGAAAGAAGGGAGAAAGAAAGAAAGAAAGAAAGAAAGAAAGAAAGAAAGAAAGAAAGAAAGAAAGAAAGAAAGAAAGAAAGAAAGAAAGAAAGAAGAAAGAAAGAACCCACATACGGACGAGTGAAGAGGACACCTGATGGTCCCCTCTGTCCTTCACAGGTGTACACACACATATGCATACACTACACACATACTCCACACACACATACTTTAATGTTTTTAAACTACTGTCTATGCACACCTGTACACAAACACACATGCATGTGCACGCACACACACCCTGGGAAGAGTGCAGCTTTGTGGTCTCTTTGCTCCACCTAGCAGTGTACTGTGGACCTTCCCTGTGTCACTGAGGCATTTTTATGAACTGAATATCGTGCTAGTCTAAACTCCCTGGACATGGTGGTATTCTCGATCTGTAGGTCCCAAGGCAGAGTAAGAACCTCACTCAGCCTCAGTTTCTTGACTTAAAAGACAAGAATGTGCTAGAATGTAAGAGCCCCAGGGTGGGAAGGTGTATCCTGAGGCATTGCCCCCCAACAGGACTGACTGGTCCGTGCATGACCCCACAGTGAATACCAATAACCCCACTGAGGAGTGTCCTCAGTGGAATGGGGGTGGGAAGAGGGGACATTAGAGTATAACCCGATGGGAATATGACCAATATGAAATAAAGTTCTCAATAAATTCTTTTTTAAAAAACTGTAAGGACAAAAAAAAAGACATATTCTATGCCACACAGAATTATTGAAAGAACCAAATGAGAAATGTCAGTAAAGAGACTCAGCAAATATGTGTTCAATTATGGATGATGAAGTTGCTTATGGTGGATGAGAACAATAGAATCTCCTCCTCTTCCTCTCTGTCTTTTGCTTGTGTGAGTAGTATGTGGTTGGTGTGTGTGTGTGTGTGTGTGTGTGTGTGTGTGTGTGTGTGTGTGTGTGTGTGTATGGTGCATACACATTTGTGCAAATGCATGTGCACTGTGTGCATGTGTACAGAGGTTGCACGTGCATACAGAGACCATGGGAAAACCTTGTCTTTCTTTATAACTGTTTCATGTTTTCCTAAGATGGGGTCTTTCACTGAAAGGAAGCTGATGATTGTTAGTCAGAAGGGCTGAACAGTGAGCCCCAGGGATTCTTCTCCCAGACTCCATTCCCATCAGGATATAGGTGTGTGTGTGTGTGTGGCCTGTGTGGTCTGCTTGTTTCTGTGGGTGTTTGGGTATCCAGCCATGGAAGTTTGAATCAAAGTATCCCTCATAGCCCTGTGTGTTTGTGATTAAGCCTCATCCTCTGTCCGTAGCTGGTAGAGCCTTTGGGAGCTGGTAGAGCCTTTGGGAGGTGGAGCCTTGCTGGAGGAGGTGTGTCCCTGAGAGCAGACCTCGAGGTTTATCATCTCAGCTCCAAGCCCAGTACAGAGACTGTCAGAGCCAATATATGACAAGATGTGAGCCACCTCCTGCCCTGCTCTCCCGCCATGTTGAAACTTCCCCCTGGAAACTACAAGCCTGAAATCAAGCCTTTCCTCCTGCTTCTGCTCATGTGTTGTTGTTTTTTTAAGTTTTATTTATTTATTTATAAGCAGAGAGAGAGAGAGAGAACGCTCATTCCAGGGCCTTCAGCAACTACTAACAAACTCCAGATGCATGAGCCACTTTGTGCATCTGGCTTTATGTGGGTACTGGGGAATTGAACCAGGGTCCTTAGGCTCTGGAGGCGAGCATCTTAACCACTCAGCCATCTCTCCAGCCCTGCTCATGTGTTTTGTCCCAGCAACAAGGAGGTAACTGCTACACCAGTAGACAAATCAGGCCCTCGTGCTTCTATGGGAAACTCTCTTAACCTGCTGAGCTATCTCTGCACCCCCACCATTCTTCTTCTCCATCACCTCCTCCTTTCCCTATTCTTATTCTGTTTTGTTTTGTTTTGAGGTTGGGTCCCACTCTAGCCCACTGATGTAGAATTCACTAGGTAGTCTCAGGGTACTCACAAACTCACGGTGATCCTCCTACTTCTGCCTCCCAAATGCTGGAACTTTTCCTATTCTTATTTTTGGTTTTATGAGACAGGATCTTGTGTAGTCCAAGCTGGCCTTAAACTCACTATGTAGTTTGAGACTGGACATGAACTCCTCATACATCCCCTTCCCAAGTGCTGGGTGGTGTGTGCCACAACACTCAGCTAATAACAGGATTTCTTCCAAATCCATGGTGTTTTCCTCACGATGAAGCCATAAAGACAAAAATTCTGGGTTAATCCTTTGTGATGTTTAGTCCTCTGTCCAATAATTCATTTTGTATTCTGCACCACCATGTCCCCCAGCTGCTGTGAGTATTGGCAGCAAACGGCCAATAAATAAATAAATAAATAAATAAATAAATAAATAAATAAATAAATAAATAAAATGGTCCTTGGCCTTTGGAAGCCACTTAGGTAGACATGTCTGAAATGTCAGCCCATCCCCTCCCCGGAGGCAGCCACAGCCTCACCTAACTGACATAGAGTATATAAGCCAGCCCCTTCGTCTCAAAGGGACCACCTTTGCTACTCCATAGCTCCCATGGGGTTGGGGGAGACCTGATCTAGCAGAGCTACCTCTTGGCTGGGTCATCTTGTCTGTCCTGTGCAGGTTCCTCACCCAGAGCCTGACTCACTGCAGGAGAATCTTTAAATGATTTAAATGAACCCATTATGTGAGGTTAGGGGGATACGCAATGTACCAAGGAACACAGCCCAGCAGCAAGCACAGGAATGGGGTACTGCTAGAATGGAGTCCTCCATTCCAGAGCATTCTGCTCAAAATGTCTTCCCCAACCCCCAAACACAAGTTCAGTATATCCTTTCACCCAACCAGCAAGCTCATGGGATCTCGGGGGCAAAATGGACCACACAATGGTAAACACACCAGCATTGAGAGAGGAGTGTGTTACAACCTTGGCCTGAACACAGGGAGGTCAAGAAAGCCACCAGGACTGAGGGAGGCCAGCCAGGGTGGCACGTGGGGCTGGTGGGCTGAAGGCATACAGAGACATCATTAGGACAAAGTTCAGAATGGGGCCAAGTTGAAAAGTGAGCAGTCTGACCTGGTTCACACGTGTCACTTTGACAAGAACACGCATTGAGCCACCTGATGCTGGCCCATTCCAAATAATAATAATCAAAATGCCTGGTACTGCCTTTGGGTTGATAAGCCATTATCTTTACTCTCTCTCTTTCTCTCCCCCCTCAATGACTGAAGTCCCCACTCTGTGAGGCCCTCTGCTAAAGCCCCAACTGGAAATAGTGACAAGACTTTGATGTCCCCCTCATTCACCAGAATGTTGTTTAGTTCAAAGTGAAGAACAGAGGCGATTCTTGGCTTTTAAATTATTAGCTCCCTAAGTCTTCTGTAATGACACAGTTTGACTGAAGTGCACAGTTTATTAACTACATAAAGACGACATTATCAGAGCGGAGAAAGGCCGCTGCGCGTTCTGCCTTTCAGCCGAGCAGCAGGGGTTCCTGGTGCTTTGATCTCAATCAATGCTAAATGTCTTTGTAAGATAGAGAGAGAGAGAGAGAGCTGAAATTATCTTTGGCATGGTGGCGGTATCAATTATTCAAGCCCTTTTCCTTATGAATTCAAGTGTTCTTCAACTTCTTTCTCCACTTGTGGACTCGGGTAGGGTTTTTTTTTTTCCTTTTATTGTTGTTTTTCTACTCAGGAAAGACACTTGGAATAAATCTCCAGGCGATCACTAATCATACTCAGACTGACCTTTGAAAATCCACATCTCCTCCTAATTGCTTTCTCCACCCTCAATTCCTGGCCCTGGTCTTCTCTGAGGTGACCCAAAGGACCATTCAGAGAAAAGGCCAGCATTGTTTTCAGTGGGCTTTGTGCCAAAATGGTCAGCAGAGACCAATGAAGTAGCCTCTTGACAAGAAATGTCACTTTGAGATTCAGTGAAGCAGAGGCCACTGCCTCTCGGCCTCTCCGGGAGTAATTCCACTCTCAGACTGTCTGTGTGTGCCTTCTAGGACGTGATCTTGAAATGACTGCCTGACACCCATGAGAGGGTCATCAAACCAAATTAGAAGGTTGGGTGTCAGGAAAACGAAGGGCAAACAGTAAAGGGGGAAATGGGGAAAGGCAGGGAAAGGAGGAGGAAGAGAAGGGAAGGGAAGTCAAGTAAAGAAAAAAATGCGTGCTCACACACACCCACACCCACAAGCACACATTTTTAAAAAGACAGAAAACCTCATAGTGACTACATGAACAAACTCATTGCATGTACTTTATGAGTTAGTAATGTTGGCAGAAGACCTTGTAAGTCAATGAGCTCATCTACTCAACTACACGGGACTAGAACTTGAGGCTGTGATGTCTCAGTCCTGAGGGATCACTAAGAATCTATTGGGAGTCTTGGCACTATAGGGAATCGAGTCTTGGGATGTGTATCTGACGGGAATATCAAGCCAAGCAAAAAGTGACCTTGGGAAAACCAGCATGCCCTGATCCTCACTAGGTCAGAGGCTAGGATTTGTCTCCAGGTTTCTGGTCTCACACCCTCACCCCTCCCTCTAAGATTGGTCACCAAGCTGTGACTTCGCCTCCAGAATTAATACCATAGCATTTTGTCTGGATCATTGCAGTAGCTTATAATTGGACATTTTCCTCCTATTAAAGTTACCTACTTGTCGTTGGGGCAAAACATCCAGTTAGAAGTAGCTTATAAAAGAAGGAAAGGGCTTATTTCAGCATGTAGTTTCCAGGGGAAGTTCCATCATGGCAGGAAAAGCATGGCAAAAGCAGACAGTGGGTGTTACATCTCCAAGCACCAGGGAGGAGGTAAGAAAGTAAGCTAGCTACAAATACCCAGCACAGCTGTACGAATAAATCCCAAGGCTACCCCCAGAAAAGACACCTCCTCCAGCAAGGCTCTATCTCCCAAAGGCTCCACCAGCTGGAGACTAACTATCAGGCTTAATCACAAATAAATGAGACTACTGGGGACATTCCATATTCAAACCACCACAACCCCCCTCAAGTTTGGATGTGTGTGTGTTTCTCTGTGTGTGTGTGCATGCACACACGTGTGGGGGTATATGTATGATGTGTGTGTCAGTGTGTGTGTATGCACACACATGTGTGGGAATATGTATGATGTGTGTGTCAATGTGTGGGTATATATGGTGTGTGTGTGTGTCAGTGTGTGGGTATATGTATGATGCGTGTGTCAGTGTGTGTGTATGTGCACATGTGTGTGGGTATATGTATGGTGTGTGTGTAAGCATGAGCACATGTTTATTTTGTCACAAGTGGAAGTCAGGGGACAACTTCAGGTGTGTTGATCCTTGCCTCCACCTTGTTTGAGGCAAGGACTCAGTGCTGTTCACTGCTGCATGCGCCAGGCTAGCTGGCCTGGGAGCTTCAAGATCATTCTCCTGACCCCACCTCCCTCATCAGCATAGGCATGCTAGGATTGTAGGTGCCTACCACAGGGTCCAACGTTTACATGGGTTCTGAACTCAGGTACTCACACTTGCATGATGAGTTTTTTATCCACTGAGCCATCTCCACCCCAGTCATAAATACACTTATTAATAATTATTTTTATTTATTTGCATGCATGTATGGATGTGCCAGGGTCTCTTGTTCCTGCAAAGGAATCCCAGATGCTTGTGGCACCTTCCATGGAGGCTGAAGAATTGAACCCAGGCTGGAAGAAGGAGCAACATGCCAAGTCTAGGTGATGGAAGCAGTTGTGTGTGACCTGAGCAGAAAGGAAGCTGTAAGAGGGCTCCAGGAAGAACAAAGTCTGGTGTGATGGGCAGCTGAGCAGGAACTAGCATGGGGATGACCTTGGCTGCATTCGTAAGACTTCGCGTTCCACTGTGGAACCACAGAAGGGTCTGAAAGTAGGATGTTCACATGCTCAGGCCTGTGCTTTCAAAACCTACCTGGGAGGCTGTGGAGGATGAGCTGGAAGAACTGGAGAAGGGAGCCTAGAGCGCAGACAGAAGGCTATGCCAGAGATGACCACCATTTAGACAAATATCCTCAGTAGGACTACGTGGAATGCACTTGTGAAGTAGTAATTCCAAGAGTAGCTAGAATGAGCATGCTTCTGAAAGCCAGGTGATCAACAGCTACCCAGAGTCTCAGATGTTTTCTTCCCATTTGTAGCAGTTACCTTGTCATTGTGGGGACAAAACTCTGGACCAGAAGTGGCTGATGGAAGGAAAGTGTTTATTTTGGCTTATAGTTTCGAAGGGAAGTTTCATCATGACAGTGAAAGCAGGGCATCCTATCTCGTCACAGCAGCAGGAAGGAGTCGGGTGAGCTAGCTCTGAACACCCAATGAACTCGACTAATTAACCTCCAGGTCTGCCCTCAGTGGCACACCTCCTCCAGCAAGGCACCACCTTCCAAAGACTCCACAACCTTCCCAAATTGCCACCAGAAGAGGACTGAGCATTCAAAACACATGAGACTATGGGGGACATTTCACATTCAAACCACTATACTGTTAGACTAAGCAACCCTACCTGGAAGAACTTTTTATAAGCAGTACCCTATGAAAGCAAAAAACTAGAAATTCCATAATCGTAACAAAATGGGAGTGATCAAATAAATTATGTTATATCCTTAAAACAGTGAAACCTCATTATTAAAAATTATATTGAAAATTTAATAATTTTGCCCATTATGTATAATTAATATATGCTAAGAAAAATTATTAAAAATAATGTAGAGGGCTGGGGAGATGACTCAGTGGGCAAGAACACTTATCATTGCAAGCATGAGAGCCTGAGAGACTGATTCACCCCAAGTATGATTCCCTAACTCCCAGGTAAACAGGTGGGTGTACCATGCACACCTGAAACCCCAGTCTTGTAGAGAGCAGAAATGGGAGAGTCATTGGGGCTCATGAAAACAGCAACTCCAATTTCCATGAGAGACTGTGTCTCCAGGAAAGATATAAATGAGAGAAAAGAAAAAAAAACACCTGTTATTCTCCTCTGGCCTCCACACGAATTCATGGAAGCAATCACCAAAATATAGTGACCAACACTTGCCCAAAAAATTCCTAAGAAGGCTCTGTTGCAAAAAGTAATAATGTCGACATGAGGGCTAATAAGATATCTCAGTCAGTAAGAGCCTGAGTTTTATCCCCAGAAGCCTTATAAAAATGCTGGCGATCTTCCTACACTAAGGAGGTGAAGACAAGAGGATTCCCACAGCTCACTGACCAGTTAGCCTCGTTGGAGCCTCATTGGTGAGCTCTGGCCCAATGAAAGACCTTGTCTCAAAAAGAAAGTTAATTGGCATTTCTGAGGAATGGCACCTGAGGTTGTCCTGTGGTCTCCATATGCACGTATACACATACATGCATACAGGCATGTACACCCACACAGACAAACACACACACATACACACACCTAAAATAAATAAATAAAAATGATGTTGGGGTGAGAATATCATTAGCATGGGAAAGAGTTTGTGACAAGTTGAGTTACCATGAGTGAGGAGGTCTATGAGCCTAGTTCACATTATTTTCACGATATTTCTGAAACCAAACTTTTCTCAAATAAAACATTTATTTAAGTGTTTTCTTAAAGCAGACATGTACAACATGTCCTTATTCTTATTGACACATATACCTAAAAAAAAGATACAATTGAAAGTGGTCCTCAGTGATTATCTCTGAGGGCAAGATTTGAGAGGCTTGCCCTCAAATTTTACTTTTTTACTTACATGCATTTTCTGTCTTCTCTACGGTGACTATGAGTTACTTTTGTAGAAAGAAAAGTGAAATGTATGCTAAATTTTCTCTTAAGGGGAGCTTAGCCCAGAAGGCAAGAAGGAGGAATAGCTGAGAAAGATACAAGGATCAAGGGATGGTTTAACATTTTATTTTAGTTTTCATTTGAGCTACAAGATCTTATGCCCAATTAGGCGGAAAATCTTACCATTGCAAAACCGTATTAAAAGGTACAACAATCAGAACCTGGCAAGGTGATCACACCTGTAATCCTAACACTCAGGAAGTTGAGGCAAGAGGATCAATAGTTGGAGAACACCCTGGATTACGTAACGTAGTAGATGGACTCAAAATAAAAAGGCATAATAATCACACATAATCGTACCTCTCAGAAATAAGCACTGGCATCTGGGTCCTGTAGTGTTTGGCTCAGATACCCTTGACCCCCCCTCCATCTCTGGGGCTTTATGTGAATACTGGAGACTTGAACCTAGGCCATCAGGCTTTACAAGCAAGCACTTTTAACCAGTGAGCCATCACTCCAGCTCATGATGAAGTTTTAAAGTTTCATGGAGTCCAATTTATCAATTTCACTTTTATTGTTTGTATTTTCTGTGTAAGCTCTAGAAAATCTTTGTATGCTCCAATATTAAGATAATCTGTTACACTTTTGTTATGGTTTGATTGTGAAATACCCCCCCACCAAACATGAGCTCATGTCCCCAGTTGGTGGCACTATATTGGGAAGTTCTAGAAACTTCAGGAGATCGGGCCTGTCTGGAGGAAATGAGCCATAAAGGGTGTGGTCCCCAGGCCCTTCCTAACTCTTTGCTCCCATTCCTCATTGGCAGAGCTCCTGCCATCATGATGTTCTGTCCAAGACCATGAGGCAAGCAATCATGGACCGAAGAACCCTCTGAAACAGTAAGCCAAAATAAATCATTTTTCCTTTGAGTTGTTCATGTCAGGTATTTTGTTCACAGCAATAAAAAGCTAACTGGCATAATTTTCTTCCAATGTCTTTCTTCTTTAGAATTTTTTTACACTTGGATATATGATCCACCCTGTATTAATTCTGTTCATGGTATGTGGTAGTAATGAAGATTATTTCTTCCATATAAGTCACCATTATTTAGTACTTTTTTGTCTGACATAAGTATAACCAAAAACTAAATTTAAAAAATATATTAGGTATATATACATATTTAGATATATATTTGTTTAATTATTTAATGTAATTTAATTTTAATTTTTTAATTTTAATTTTTCTTTTTATTCACATTTTTGGCAATTTTATATGTGCATGCAATGTATTTTCATGCCCTCTACTTACCCTCCATCCTCCCCTTTCTCCCCCCACTAAAACCTGCCTTCTTCCCATTGTCTCCCCATCCTACTTCTTTGCCTTGCTTATTACACTTTTTTTTTGGACCCACTGATTGAAATTAGGATAGCTTATACAATCATAGGCTGGAAATTATTTATTGGAGAACTCGAAGTCCTCCAGTGGCTACTCACCCTAAAGAACATGACTTCCCCTCCCCCATCAATCATCAGTCTCCACTATTTACTCTGGGAGGGGTGGGCTGTCATGGACCTTCCCTCATCTATGAAGAAACATTGACAGACTGAATCATACACGAGACCCCAGCTGCTGAGTCCATGAATGTAGTGGGTTTGTAGTATCCGAGGGCATCTTCCTGCTCTTACATTCTTCCTGGCCCCTCTTCCATGAGTTTTCCTGAGTTCTGGAGGACGTGGTTTATGCTAAGTGTCTGCAGGCAAAGCTGGCACCCAGTTGAACCAAGCTGCCCAGGTGAGCACAGGGGAGCTCCCTTCACAGGTGCTTCTCACACACCCTGCCACAGGAGGATCAGGAAGCTGGAACAGTGTGCAGCCTGGCTGAGGTCTGTGGGAGGCACCAGGCACAGACCTAAGACCTCCCTTCCCCACACACCAGCACCAGGAACACTGATCTAAGGGTTTTCACTCAGCTCTCCTTCATCCGATCACTTAGCGAAGCCAGCATGGGCTCAGCCCAGAGAACTCCAAGGAGAAATTCAGCTCTTCATCTCAGTGCAGTGGTGCCAGAAACTCATGGTGGGGAAAGGCCACCTGTCTGAACCTCACAGGGGCAATACATATGCCAAATCTGCCTGTCCAGTTTTGAGCTGGAGTTCTACGTTTCACCTCTCTTCTCAGTGTCATTTACTACATGAAATATCCCAGGGAGGCAAGAGTTCATCTCAGGAAGAAATACCGATGCTATATTCAGCATTTGAAAACTCAAGGTCATGAATACATAACCCAAATCCCTTCCTTCTCCTCATTTCCTTGGTCCCATGAAAGGGGAACACCACTTTCTCGTGTACTGGGTCTCAAACTCACCTAATGTTTACTGCACCCTCTCCTTTCCCAGGAGGTCACACTCCATCCAGGCCCTGTCCACTGCCTCTAACCGTCCTTGTCCCTTCAATTGGCACGTTTCCCTAGCAACCCTGTCATACACCACACTATGCATGTCACCCTAGTCCCTCTCCTCTTTGGTTATACAGAGATTTCAAACTTCATATTGTGAAAATGAGACCCCCAATAAACCATACCATGGTCTTAGCATAAGCACAGCCATTTTAAAATAAACCTTGCTGAAAGGAGTCCTTGAAGATAAGACAGAGAATAGTTTATACTAGGTTAGAGTGTCACTTTGGGCAACGAGCTGGGCAACCCAAGTGCAGGAATAATTGATATGTATGTTTTGGAAAATTGCTTGTGTTCTGAAAAGTTATTTTGACTCATGGATGTTGTTTGGAGACTTTGAAACTACACGATTGCCACATACTCAGTTTTAAAGTTTGCCCTTGTACCCATTTCTTTAGCTTACTTACACAGCACGATGTTATGGTATCAGCTCAATGCATATAGGCAAAATACATTTTTTATGTTTGCTAAACGGTTGCTAAATGTCAACCAATCATGTAACTGCCAAGTTGGTAACCCCCTACCCCTGCTTAAATCCCTATTTAAATTTTTTAAAAAACCCTGCTAATTCTGGGCTCAGGGATCTTCTCCCTGATCCGCTGCATCAGTAAAGTTGAGAGACCTGGCTCAAGCCTGCGGTAAAGTCCCTGGTGTGATTGCATCTCTTTGACTCCTGAGTTGTCTTTGGGGACCTCAATATCTGGCACAACAATATCACTTCACTTCTCAGCCCATCTCTCATCTTGCTTCTGATTCACTTTTCAAAAGTGTGGCTCTGACCAGTCACTGTCAGGTTCAAAAGTTCCCATGGCTCCCATCACCTGTCAAAGTCACTAACCTACTCAGCTGAGCTCTGGGGTTGATCTAATGCTAGCATTCTCTTCTACGATCCCTTGATACACTGGAGTCCCTGTCATTCTTAAACACATCCCCTCCCTAGCTAACCACGTCTCAGCTGTTCTGGGTGTTAACAATACTTTCTTCTCTGTCAGTTCAGGTTCAAACCAAATTTGTGAAGACCCCGATTGCACTGGGGTGAGGAGAGTGTTCCTTCTCTTACTGTAACTATGCATTCTGTATTGTGTCTTTCCAGTATGTGTTTCGCAGGCTAAAGTCCTGAAAGCACCAACTACATAGTATGTCCTTAATAAGAAGGTGTTGAGTGAATCTGTAAATGATTAGCAGTGTGGAGACTTGCTGAGCTAGCCCACACTTCTTTATAAGCCTCCTTCTTCCTTAGCCCTGCTGCCCAGGACACGCAGGCTTCTCACTGGCACTTACATCCCAAGAGGGCACTCATGACAGAGCCATCTGATCCCTCTCTCCTCACACCCAATCACTTGCCCTAAGGGCTTCAAGCCAACTCTCTCAGATTAGAATCTCAGGGCTGAGTTAACTTTTAAGGGCCTCCTTCCCTGCCTGTCCCCAGCTTTCTGCTTCTAGGATGGTCCTCAAGCCCCAGAACAAAGGCAAAGCTGGGTCCCAAGGCAGTGTCCTCTCAGAACCAACCAAAGAGCAAAAAGAAACCCTGCCTTCCCCGAGATCAAAGCTTCAAAGCTTCGGACAGCAGGATCACCATGGCCTAATGCCACGCTGCTATGGCAACGTGAATTTTAAGCAGTCACCGGTGGAGCCTGCTCTTCTATCTCAGCAGCCCTGGAGCCAGTCACTCCAGGTGGGGCTCCCCACAACAAGGGACCAGGGTGTGCCCCAGGCATCTGAGGCATTTTCTGGGGGCAGGAGAGGCCACCTTGGAGCTGACATCTGAGGGCTGATTGGATGGGGGAGGGAGTGTCATGTTTATGTCTCCAGAGTTAGATCAATTACTAGGGGAGACAGGGGGTACCAGCAGCCTCAAGGGCAGAACCCTAACAAAGATGTTCCCATTACTCCACCTTCAAAGGACAGGCTCTTCTGTGTCCAGGGGCGCAAAGGTGACTACAGTCTCCAATTGCAATGACTTCATATTCTCTCCAGGAGACAAACCATCAAATGACACAAGCATTAAATAGCATGCATTAATATGACACAAAGTGCAATGTACTGGTGTCATAGTAACAACTCGGTGACTTCTTATAAATCTCTGCACTGGGACCATTGATGGCGGTGGTACCAAATGCCCAGAGTCCCACAGAGACTGGGTCAACTTTGCAGACTGGGATTCCTAGAGATACATAAGGAGTCATACCCAGCAGTCTCACTGGTCATTCCTAACTTTCCCTGGGGTATGAGTTGGCAGAGGGGACCGAGACCCCAGCCTGTTGGGCTCTAGAGGGATGTGCATAACCCCAGGTAGTCCCCTGCTACAATAAATGCTGGCACGATGTCCAAATCTTAGTGACAGTTCAAACCGAGACGAGAGATGATTACCCTCACATGCATTGTTGGGAGCAACCAGTGCAGACTTCCATAAAGGCAATTGGTTATGGTGGATTAGACTTCTTTTTAATGCACGTATGTGTGTGCAAGTTCATGTGTGTGTGTGCAAGGATGCATGCACGTGTGTGTGGAGACTACAGGGCAAACTTGATTCCTCAGATGTGCTTTGCAACCTTTTTAAGTCAGGGTCTCTCATTGGATAGGAGCTCACCAAGGAGGCTTGACCGGCTATAGACAGCAAGCCTGGAAATCTTCCTGTCTCTACCTCTCCAGCACACAACACCATGATCAACCTTTCACTTTTCTTTCTTTTCTTTTTTTTAACGAATAGGACCCTTTTATTTGCCTCTATTAAAAATCTGAATTTTGGGCTGGTGAGATGGCTCAGCGGTTAAGGCACTTGCCTCCAGTGCCTAAGGCCCTAGGTTCAATTCCCCAGGACCCACATAAGCCAGACCCACAAGGTGGTGGCCCTGGTGCTCTCTCTCTCTCTCTCTCTCTCTCTCTCTCTCTCTCTCTCTCTCTCTGTGTGTGTGTGTGTGTCTCTGTATCTCTGCTTGAAAATGAATAAATAAAATATTTTTTAAAAAATCTGAATTTTATACAGACTCTTGGATTGGTGGCTCGTATCCATCAGCTTGCGACGCGCCCATCTCGTCACCAGTAGTGCTAACCTTCGCCATGAAGCTCCATGAGTTTTTCCCAATTCAAATTTGGGCTTCTTCAGTATTTTCATTTTTCTCACGAAGACATCGTGAAGAGGGTAAATAGACTGGTGTAGAGATCACTCATAGGAAATAAAAGAATTGTTCTAAAGAATTGGCTAAGGTCATAGAGCCTTTTTTTCTTTATTAAGGAGAGAGAGAGAGAGAGAGAGAAAGAGAGAGAGAGAGAGAGAGAGAGAGTACCAGGGCCACCACCTTGTGGGTCTGGCTTATGTGGGTCCTGGGGAATTGAACTTGGGCCTTAGGCATTGGAGGCAAGTGCCTTAACCACTAAGCCATCTCTCCAGCCCAGGTCATAGAGTCTTATAGGAGCAAAGTAGAATAGTTAAAATTTAAATTGGGCCTCTCCCCTGCCTTGGCCCGTTTTCCAGAATAAGGAATTTAGCTAACTCATTTCTGGTATAGATAGAGATAGTTAAGGCTGGGGTACCATCACAACCCAAAATCAGATGTTGGCTGAGAGATTAAGTTCTCGAAATAGAGGTCTAAAATCTGAGTTCCTAGAATCTTTACTGACCACCAAAATGTGGTCGATAAAGTCATGTAAAAATCAAAGTTAATTAAAAATCTGTTGAGTAGTGCTTGCCTGCTCAACCTATAAAACCCTGCAACTGCTTGTCTTCGGGGTCCTTGACTGAAGCTCACTTGAAGAGCGGACTCTTGGACCCTAGCAAGAAATAAAACCTCACTGTGCGACTTGCATTATCGTGTGTGTCTTCTGTCCTTTGAGGGGAGGTCGAGCTGGGACCGTAACAACCGGCAAGCCTTTTCTATGTCTTTCCCGATGCTGTCTGGAATCAACTTATTAACCACTTTTTTCAAATCATTTTCATGATAGCCATCATCTTCTTCTGGATCTGGCAGACCTGTTGGTGCTGCGTGTATGACGTCTTGCGGATCTGGTTGCTGCGTTTTTTAGTAAAACCAACACAGAACAGATGAAGCAAATAGCCATCAATATGAGCTTCAATCATGGTCTGACACTTTTTGACCATGGAGCACATTTTGTTCCCGGTGAGATCCATGCCATGGAAGTTAGTCAGGCAGTTCTTGCCCTGGACATCTTCAGTGATTAGCTGGAATTTTCTAAAGGCAACTTCGTCATTCTGCAGATCAGCAAGGCTCACTTCAAACACGCGACCCTTGAGGCCATCAGATGCGATTTTGGTTCCCTGAGTCCTGGTGACTAGAGTCTTCCCAATATTCCGAATATTGGACAGAGCCGGTGCTTTCACATCATACCAGTCTTTCTTAGAAAATGGATCAACCACTTTTTTCTTGGCTGCCTTTTTGCCGCCTTTCATAAGGCTCTTGTTCTTGTCAACTGCCATGGTGCTGCTCTGGGAGCCAAAGGGACTTCACTTTTCTTTAACACCAGCATTTTGACAGGGATTCTGGATCCTTATGCTTGTGAAGCTAGCACTTTACAGAGTGAATTATCTCCTCAGTCTTAGATAGGTCCTGACACAGGCACACTCCTCATAACTCAGTGGCTTTTCCTCTCAGTTTGTGACCTGGGAAGATGCAGAGGAATGTACCAGAATGCTCATTACATCATGTGTAATTTTCATGTGTTCATGAAAAATTGGGAACAATTTAATGTTCACCTTTGGGAGATAAATCAGACTATGCCGCCCAGATACTGCATTAGTTTCTTAGAGTTACACACACAAAGTACCCAGGGAACTTTCTCTCACAGCTCTGAAGGATGGAGGGCCACAGTGTCAGAGGGTCACACTCCCCTTGAAGGCTTACAGGGAGGTGCGTCTTCTGGCTCCTGGTGATACCTGACTTGCCTTGCTTCTCCTTGGAATGTAGCTGTATCATTCCTGTCTTTTCCTCCATCTTCCCACAGGCTCCATCCTTCAGGGTACAGGGGTGCCCTTTCCTCCCCAAATAAGCCTCCAGCCCTTGGGTTTATGATCCACTCCAATCTAAGATGGCTCATGTTTCAACATGGTCATTGCAATGGGTTGAACCAGATTGTCCCCATCAACTCATGTGTTCTGAATGTTGTTGGCAAATTGGGAGGTGGAGTCTTGCTGGAGGAGGTGTGTTGCTAGGGGTGGGTTTAGGGGCATTATAGCCAGCTTCCCCCTTGCCAGAGCTCAGCTCACTCTCTTACTGCTTTCTGCCAACTGTTGTGGCAAGGCACGATGTCCACCTTCTGCTCCACCATCCTTCTCCTGTCACACTAAAGCTTCCCCTCAAGACTATAAGCCAAAATAGACATCTGCTTCTGGTTAGGTGCTTTGTCCCAGTGATGCAAGGGTAACTACAACAGTCGCCTTTAGGGATCTTGTTTTATCTCTTTTCTTATCTTCTTTCTTTCTTTCTTTTTTTGAGACAGGGTCTTGTTATGTAGCCCTAGTTGGCTTGGAACTAGCCTCATACTCATGGAAATCCTCCTGCCTCAGCCTCCTAAGTGCTGGAATTATAGGCATGTACCACCATGCCTCGATTTAGAGACTCTTAAGATCTCAACAGTAAAGCAAACTTCAAACTTACCCACCATGACTCAGGGAACTTTGCAGAAGAGGGGGGTAGGAAGATTGCAAGAGCCATGGGGGGGGAGAATATCCAGAGTCATTGCCCCCCTGAACAACAACAACAACAACAACAACAACAACACACACACACACACACACACACACACACCACACACACACACACACACAAACCCAGCTAGTGCTTGTACAACTCATAAGCCCCAAATCCCATGGACCGTTCCAACAATCCCACTGAGGAGGGCCTTCAGCAGGTTGAGGGCAAAGAGGAGGGAAATGGGAGTACCATCACAAGACTTGTTCAAAGTGTTTCTGATTATTAACAATAATTAAATTTAATTTTTTAATTATAGTGTGTGGTGTGTATGTGTATGAATGCATGGATGGGGGGTGTTCCTGTATGTGCACGTGGGTGAAGGCCAGAGGTCCACATTGGGTGTCTTCCTCAATGGCTCTCCACCTTATGTTTGGATACAGGGTCTCTCACTGAGCCCAGATCTCACCAACTCAGCTAGAATATCTATATCCAGTGAACCCTAGGGATCCCCCTGTTTCTGTCTCCCCAGAGCAAGGGTCACAAGTGCACCATGCCAGGCTGGGTGCTGCAGATCTGAACTCAGGTGCTCATGTTTGGACAGCAAACACTTGACTAGCTGAGCCATCTCCCCAGCTCGGGATTTTTTTTTAAAGGATATAAAAATTCAGGCTAAACTGGGCATGGTGGCACACGCCTTTAATCCCAGCACTCGGGAGGGAGGCAGAGGTAGGAGGATCACTATGAGTTCAAGGTCACCCTGAGACTATATAGTTAATTCCATCTCAGCCTGGGCTAGACCAAGACCCAACCTCGAAAAACCAAACTAAATAATTAAGATTAGTTGCTGCTTGCTGTGAAGTTGTGGCCTTTTCCTCCTGCTTCAGTAAGAATATTAGAGATTACTAGAGGCTGTGAAACCAAAGTAATTAAAGAGACATAGATTTATAGTGTTTTCCTCAACATTTATAGTGACATGTCCACACATTTGTTATATGACCAGAAGATTTATATCTTAATAACAGATGAGCCAAGACCTTCAGCACCCCAAATTCCAATGTGAATGTGGGCTCTGTACAAAGAATGAGGTTGTAGGGCTGGAGAGATGGCTCAGCAGTTAAGGCACTTGGCTCCAGTGCCTGAGGCCCCCGGTTCAATTCCCTAGGACTCACATATGCCAGACCCACAAGGTGGTGGCCCTGGTTCGTTTTCAATCTCTCTCTCTTTCTCTCTCTCTCTCTGCTTGAAAATAAATAAATAAAATATTTTTTAAAAAAAATAAATAAAGAATGAGGTTGTAAACATGATTCCTGCAGCATAGAGACTCCCAGGAAGGACATAGTGAAGTGAATTGTACAAATATAATTCAATCCTCACACTATAGTGACACAGGCCTGTCCACTGGCCTGGCCAAAAATTCTTCTTTGTTATTAAGATGCTTCAAATTCCCCTTGCCTTAAATGTCAAAACATAAGGGAAAGTCCAGGTTCAGCCCAGAGACAGGAGGGCTGGGAACTCTGCAGGGACAGCAGAGAACTCTGTTCTCTAGGCAGAGCAGTTACTTTCTCATTGTTGGGATAAAATACCCGATCAGAAGCAGCTTATGAAAGTAAAGTGTGTTTGCCACTTACAGTTTCTAGGGAAAGTCTCATCATGGTGGGGAAAGCATGTCAGGAGTAGACGTCTGAACACATCTTCACATCAGCCGAGGATAAGTAACAAGAGTGAGCTGAATGTGGCAAGCAGGGCCGGGCTATGGAACCTTGTTGTAGTCAATTTACTCTGTTGCTGCGCAGAAAGAACCCAAGCAAAAGTGGCTTGTGGAGGAATGGAATTATTAGGCTTACGGACTCGAGGGGAGACTCCATCCTGGCAGGGAAATGATGGCATGAGCAGAGGGGTGGACATCACCTCCGCCACAGCACTGCAAACAGCAGCAGGAAGGTGTGCCAAACACTGGCAAGGGGAAACTTGTTTATAACCCCATAAACCTGCCCCCAACAACACAGCTCCAGTGAGGTTGTAAAACCCAAACTGCCATCAGCTGAGGATCAATCAATCAGAACACATTCATTTGTTTGTGGGGGGCACCTGGGATCAAACCATGACAAACCTCAAGGCCTGCCCTTGGTGACACACTTCCTCCAGCAAAGCTCCACCTCTCAAAGGCTCCACAACATCACCAGCAACTGGAGATTAAGTATACAAACACATGAAGCTAGGGGGCACATTTTACATCCAAACCACCACGCTGGGTCTTTCTGACATCAAATTAGTAACATGTATAATAAAAACTAGGGATTTACTTCTGGCATTTGGTGTGAAGCTGGGCTCCTGAATAGGAAGCCATGCCTCCCTGTTGGCTGTAATCTGCTCAGCTCCATCCTTGTCCACAGACAAGGCCTTCTCCTTAATTCTGTGCTTTCTCATGGCATGTGACTTGTGTGTGTGTGTGTGTGTGTGTGTGTGTGTGTGTGTGTGTGTTGCAGTGCTAAAGATAAAAACTCAGGGCTTTCTGTATGCTAGGCAAGTGATCTGCCACTGAGCTACACCTCCAGCTGAAGGATATGTTCTGAGGTTATTTTCTTGAGTTTCTGGATAGCGCTACTAAATGTTCATCAAAGAAACTGACAATACACAGAATATGTGACAATGAACATTCTACAGCCAATCAGACTTCTGCAAGCCTCCTTTCTTTGCTGATCCACCTTCTCCATCAAAGCAGTCAATATCTACCAAGGATTCACTGGGTCACAGGCTCCGGTCCAAGGACTTCCCATAAATTAGCTTATAACCATCACACACCCTCTGGACGGCAGTGTTTCTCTAGTCCCAAATTGGTGGATGGGAGACCTGATTCAATAAAATGCTCAAGACCCAAAGAAAGGGTAGAACCAGGATCTGACCCAAGGCACAGAGATGCCAGAGTGTTGTTGCAGGCCACCACTCTCTGCACTTCCTCATAACACTGGATATTTAGGTTGTTGGGTTAAAGTATACTTTTCAGGCTGGGAAGATGGCTCAGCAGTTAAAGGCACTTGCTTGCAAAGCCTACTGTCCTGGGATTCATTTTCCAGGACCCACCTAAAGCCATACATCTGCAGTTTGTTTGCAGTGGCAAGAGGCCCTGGTGTACTCAAACAAAATGTCTTCTGGGTTTTACTTCCTGTCTTGGAAGTCCTTGTCCAGGATAAGAGCAGGGCTGAGAAGATTACAGCCAGCAGGGAAGTATGGCTTTCTATTCGGGATCCTGGCTTCACAGCCAGCACCATGCAAATACCGGAAGTAAATCATTAGTTTTCATTATGCATGTTACTAATTTGATGTCAGAATGACCTAGTGTGGTGGTTTGAATATACAAGGTCTCCCCTAGTTTCATGTGTTTGAATACTTAATCCCTAGTTGGTGTTTGGGAACTTTGTGGAGCCTTTGGGATGTAGAGGTCTCTCTCCTCACAAAGAACACATTTTTTAAGTATAATCCTCATTTTAAACTATGTATTCTTTTTTTTCCTTGTTTTTTTGATTTAGGGTCTCACTCTAGCTGAGGCTGACTTGGAATTCACTATGTCATCTCGGGGTGACCTTGAACTCACTTTGATCCTTCTACCTCTGCCTCCCCAGTACTGGGATTAAAGGCATGTGTTATGGTCAGCCACTTGCCACTGGGACAAATCTCTAAACCAGGCACAGTTATGGAAGGAAAGTATTTATTGAAGGTACAGATCCAGGGGAAGTTAGTTCCATAATGGTGAAAGATACTGGCCCCCTTTCACAGGACCAAACAGAGATTGAAAAACCATCACCAGCACCACACACACAACAACAAACAGATGGTGTGTGTGTGGGGGGGTAGGGTTATTTCCTTCCTCTTTATATAGCCTTAGGGCTGGTTCTTGCAACCTTTTCCAAGACTTTTTGGCTTTCTGAGTCTCTGGAATTTCCTTCCTGTACTGCCCTCCCAGGAAGGAATGTTCATTTCTATCTCTTCTGAGCTTCCTTACATTCTTCCCTCTACTGAGAGACTGCCTTCCTGTAAACAACCTCAGAGACCCACCCAAGTTTACTGAAAAGATCAAATTGACAACAAAACTTAACCATCACAACATGAGTCACCATGCCTGGCTTAAAAACTATGTATTCTTAAGAGCAGGATCCAATTATTCTTCATGAAAATATATTAAATGTCTCTCTAGCCCTCTGTGAAACTTGGATGGATGGATGGATGGGTGGGTGGACGAGTGGATGGGTGGGTGGATAACAGATATACAAGTGTATATGGCTATATTGAAATGGAGTGTTTTTTTTCTACTACCAAATTAACTGACAAAAGACAAGCTTCCTATAAGTAGAATCATGCAGAATGTGTCCTTTAGTGACTGGCTTGTTTCACTTAACATCATGTCTTCAGGGCTGATCCATGTTTAACACTGGAAGAATTTCCTTCATTTTTAAGGCTGAATGACATTGCTTTGTGCTATGTTTTAAAAATCCATTCCTCTTTCAATGGACATTTGTTGTGCTTCCACTTTAGTGCTATTGTGAGTGATGTTGCTATGCACATAGGAATACAGATGTCTCGTCACGCCTCTGCCTTCCGTTCTTTTTGGTATATGCCCCCAAATGGAATTATTGGATCACTTCATAATTCCACTTTTAAATTTTTTGATGGACCACCATATTGTGGCATCACCATTTTATAGTCCCACATCAGTGCCCAAGAATTCCAATTTCTTTGTATCCTTGTCAACACTTGTCATTTTCTGGTTTATTTGTTTTATAGTATCCACCCAAAGTAGTATATCTCACTGAGTTTTTGCTGCTGGGTGTTTTGTTTTGTTTGTTTGTTTGTTTGTTTTTGAAACAAGGATTTGTTATGTATCTCAGGCTGGCTTTAAATTTGGATCCTCCTGCCTTTGACTCCCAAGTGCTAGGATTATAGGCAGGTGCCATCTGCCCAACTTCATGTTTGTGTTAGTGTGAATATATGCACCCCCCCACACACACACACTAGATTTAGGAGTTTTAGTAAAGCTTGCAATTTGGATGCTGGAAGAAGTGTCACTGGGGGCCAATCCTAGGGTCCATCCTAAAGGTGTGTTTGAGGGCAGATATGTTTCCAGCCTAAAGGAGTCCAATCTCTGCCTGGGGTCCCTGCTGTTTGCTGAGGTGTGTGCTTGTTTGTGGTGCTGGCTGGGTGTGGTTTTCTCTCTCTGCTTGGATCTGTTAATGGTGTGAATTCCACACACCATTGTGGAACTTCCCCTGGGATCTGTAAGCTTCAAATAAATCCCTTCCTATCTAAACTGTGCCTGATTTGGAAGTTCATCCTAGCAGAATGGAGTTGACTACAACAATGTGAGTCGAGTTTGTATTTCCTTAACTATTTGTGATTTTGTGTGTTTACTGGCAACTTGCTTATCTTCTCTGGAAAAGTAGTTATTCAAGTCCTTTGTCCATTTTTAAATTGGGGTGCTTGTGTTGTTGTTTTTTTTTTATCTTGTTAGTTGGAGGAATTCTTCATATATTCTGCATGTTACCTCTTATCATATGTGTAATAGATTTTTCATTTCTCAATGGACAAGGGAGGAGAAGGAACCATAGAATGGGAAGAGACGAAGACTAAATGTGACTTGGACCACCTAAAATATTTCCTAATTGTCCATAATGAAAAAGTTTGTTAACATAGATGGGTGGGGAGAAGAAAATAGAGTTGTTGTTTTATCTTTCTAGCCAATTTTAAGTGATGGACATAAGGATGTTTCTTATGATCTTATTTATATTTTTCAATATCTTTAAATCACAACTTTGAGCAAGAGAGAGTATATAGAAAACGGCTTAAGCCCCAATTCTACCATTTGAAAATGGAGAAGTTCCTATCTCCAGAAGAACAGCAATGCCGTGACCCACACCACTGTAGTGAGGCTTACGTGTGAACAGGAATTCATGAGAGGCTCTTTCAATTTGAGCTTATAAACTGTGGGTATCCAACTCCATAACTCTTTTTTATATCCTTCAAGACAAAACTGGTGGCTACCTATAGGCAGAGGCTTAGGAATAGAAGTTAGCAGGTAGCCTAACAACATCTCTGGTCTACAGGTGCTGTGGATAGAGCTGCTATAATCTGCCCAAGATTGATCCCAGAGCATGACTTGATCACACCAGCTGAACCCCACAGCACCCCCAGCTGCCTCACCTCTCCCTGAACACCTTGTCAGGGAGACTGATACTCTCCACATGTATCCTGGTCCCCAAGGTCACCAGAGTTACTGTTGTCTTAGTGGGATGTTCTACTTTCTCTGCAGATCATATAAACCTTTCACCTTTTATTGTTGTCTTGGGGTCTTCAGAATGTCCCTGCTGTAGCAGGTACCAGCCAGGCCCACAGCCACATCATTCCATGTGTGTGCCATGGGTATGTGATGGGTCAGACAGCTCCATAGACACCTGCCCCTTGAGTGGGAGGTGTCTCTAACCAGAGCCCAAACCTAGGCGCTAAAACTTATTGGTCAGGTATGAACCAACCAATGGTCTCCCTGCCCAACTAGGGCAAGAAATACTGACTGAACAGTTAATCAGCCCTCTCTCCCCCACATGCCAGGCCAGCAGAAGGACCTCTGAATCTCCTGGCCTTAGGAAGGTAAGGCCTTTCCCTACCCCAGCCTAATGGCTGGGGTGGGGGAAGGCTCCAGATTTTTTCCCTCATGAACCTCTCCTTCTCATGATGGGAGCCCTCTGTTATTTTCTCTGCTACTGCTTGTTTAGCAGCGTAAATTCTGTTAAAACTCACCACATTTTTCTCCCCATACTGGTGGCTGGAGAACTCTGTAATTCCCCATGTTCCCTCAAATAATAAAGTCTCCCACTATAGCTTTGTCATGGTTTGATACAGGTGTCCCCCACAAACAATTGAATGTGTTCTGATAGATCAATCCTCAGCTGATGGCAATTCGGGAATTAGAACCTCACTAGAGCTGTGTTGTTGGGGGTGGGCTTATGGGGGTTATAAGCCAGCTTCCCCTTGCCAGTGTTTGGCACACCTTCCTGCCGCTGTTTGTAGTGCTGTGGCAGAG
>PVHP010019538.1:0-31741 GCA_004024765.1 Zapus hudsonius
CGAGCCATCTCTCCAGCCCCCTGTTTTTATTTTTGAGGTAGGGTCTCATTCTGTCTATCCCAGGCTGACCTGGAACTCACTCTGTAGTCCCAGGCTGGCCTTGAACTTGATGTGACCCTTCTACCTCTGCTTCCCTGGTGCTGGGATTAAAGTATGTGCCACTCTGCCTGGCCAGCCATTCTTACTCTTTTCTCTGGGATTGCAAATAAATAAAATGTTTAAAAAGATATGACAGAAAACGTGTGCTATCTTGATAACAAATATACTGTAATAACAGGAATCCACTCAGGAGGGCACAGCCCTCATGACTTTACCACCTTGTAACGGTATTACTTCTTAATCCTGGGATTGTCTTCAATACATGAACTTTGGGGACACCATCATTCCATAGCAATATAAACATGCAACAGAGCCCTCCTATGAGGCTGCACAGTTGCTCAAAGTGAAGTGAAGCATTGTGTGTGTGTGTGCGCCAGGGCCTCTCGCTGCTTCAAACAAAGGCCAGACACTTGTACCACTTTTTGCATCTGGCTTCTGTGGGCAACTTGGGAACTGAATCCAGACCAGCAGGCTTTGCCAGCAAGCACCATTAAGCACAGAGCCATCTTCCAGCTCCCCCCCTCCCCAAGCCTGGCCTTTCAACTACCTGACAGGACTAGGCACTCTGCGCAGCCACGCGGCTACAGCTGACACCTTCTCTTCACAGCTCCCTGGTGCCCTGCATGTTCTGACATTTTGCAGAATGACTGCACACACATATTTTTGCAGCAATTTCCGCTTTAATGAAGGCAGCACAGGGAGCATTTTTCTGACATCCACTTGCAGTGGCATGAAGTCAGCTTTACTCTTTGCCACTAATTAAGTGAACTATTTTTAGGGCAAACTGCGGATGAACCGACCTTACTCATGTTTTCTATGGAACCAATGTGTTGACTTTAGACATGCCTATTTATACTTGAAGTATTTGGGTTTTTTAAAAAAGATGTCCTCATTCTGCCAATAATGAAGTTGTGGCTTATAATTAAGCTATAAAAAAGCACTGTGAGGGAAAAGATGACGTGTATTTGCCATAGGAATATAATTGATGACTATTGGATTGCTTTCTGAGTAAAAGCTCATTTTAACCGTTTGAATCATGAAGTTAAAACAGACAGCTTTCTGGGTAGGCAAGTCAGGGAAGGGCCCTTGGTGATATGAGATGGAGATGATGGGGGGATAACTTCTTTCTGGTCTGGAGAAAATTCCAGCTGAGCTTTCTGAGGCCTGCACAGTACCGGGTACACCATTAAACATTCAACGCCTCCCACCTTCACTCTAGCCGGCCAGTCACACACTCAGGACTGGCGGGCTCATTCAATGAAAGTTGTTTTTTTTCCAACTCTGGAAGCCCCCTCCTCTGTGAGGAGTTTGCGAACTTCCCTTTTTTCTTTCTTACTCTAAAATAAACTATTCTTTCAAAATACTTTCCTGCCTCCTACTTCCTTGTCAGAGAATACAAACCTAGGCCCCTAGACGGTATCAAAGTTACAGGACAGGTAGGAATCTGCCACCACTGAAGTACAGGTTCCAAGCAGGCTCTGTGATCATGTGACCCTGAGGCTCAGATCAGCCATTTTAAGCTTCAATTTCCTCCTCTATAAAATGGGAATTCTGTGGAGTAAACGCAATAAGGGCTCTAACTGTTCCACAATAGTTGTGCTAACTGCTGTTATTATTGCATGCATTCAGGGGTCGTTCCAGGTTGCAGAGCCGCTGGCACACCTGGCCCTATTCCTACAGGCCTCCATTCTCTCCCAGGACTCTCCGGCCTCCACTTGCTCACTCTGGAAAGAGAAAGCCACAAAGATCCTGAGATCCATAAAGACCCCTGCTCACCCCGTGTCCCTTTCCCCTCAGACGTGCCCCAGGCCCTGCTCAGTGTGCCTGAAAACCCCGCCTGCTCTCGTGGGGCTGGCCACCATGGCCTCCACATCCCGTCTTGCTGCCACGGTGGTGGCCCGAGAGATGCACTCTGCCAGCTCTCACTCGTTTAACGTGCAAAGCTCAAGATGGCTGCCCCACTGCCAAGCATCTCCCAATACAGCTCCCGTGTTTTGGGAAGTACAATTACAGGCCCCCATTTTGCCCAGGATCCTGGAGAAGTCTTCCTGCAAGTGAGACTCTGCGGGGTCAACCACGCGCGTGAGGCTCGCTCTGCCGTGAGGTGCGGGCTGCCCGATGCCTTTCTCCCAGAGTGGGATGCTCCTTCCAGGCCCCGGTGCTCCTCCGCCAGGCACAGAACTGCGGGGTGCACGCGCGCGGCGGGCAGCCCGGGGAGCCTGCGGGGAGTCCTCGGGTCCCCCGGAGGCTGGGTGGCGCAGGCGCTCGCGCTCGCGCTCGGTCGGCGTGATCCGCCCCTCCCACGGGCCCGTGGGGCTCCCGCGAGACCTGCGTGGGCCTGGCCGTCACGTGAGCAAGAACGAAAAGGCTTCTTTCAGGAAGCCTTCGGGACGGACCAGACCCCGGGCGGTCGCCTAGCGACGCCGCGGCCGCACCCGCAGGGCGCAGGCCCAGAGCCCGAAGGCCCCGCCCTCAGGGGCGCGCGGCAGTGACGTGTACCGCGCGACCGCCGGAGCGGCCCTGGAAGAGAGGCCCGCGGGCAGGCATGTCCTCCGCCGGGGTGGCCGGCGGGCGGCAGCCCGAGGATGCGCCGCCGCCCGAGCCGCCGCCGCCCGAGTCCAAAGCGCCGCCGCCGCCCGCCGCCCCGGCGCAGCCGTCGCCCGCGCGCCGCCCGCCGTCCCCCGCGGGCGCGAAGGACGAGAGCTACTCCTTCCTCCCCCTGGTCCACAACGTCATCAAATGGTAGGCCCGGGGGTGCGGGGAGCAGAGGGAGACGGGGAAAGCGGAGAAGTGGGGTGCACGCACCAAGGAGAGAACAGGGGAGCCGAGAGGGTTCCATGAGGAGAGGAGAAGAGTGCTCTGCGAGGGAAGGGCTTTGGGCGGTGCGCGGTCAGGGGCCGGGGGAGATGGCCGGGCGAATCGCAGCCCTAGCCCTGGTCGGGTGGGAGCCGGGAAAGAACTACAGTTTGCTGCCTAGATCCCTCGGTGAAATGTCTTGGGAATGAGACTGAAGGCCTCAAACACGTAGACTGAAGGTAATTAAAAAATACATAAGAGAGAATGGGTGCACCAGGGCCTCCTGTCATTGCAAAATAAATGCAGGTGACACGCGCAGCTTTCTGCTTCAGACCTACGTAGTGCTGGGGAATTTGACCCCGGCCTTCAGGCTTTGCAGCCTTTAACCACTGAGCCATCTCTCCAACCGGAGAAGGTAATTTCATTCACCATTTTTAGTTCACTTGAGTTTTGTCTGGTCACATGAGACCGGATGTGGAATTTTCCACTTGTAGCATTTTGTGGGCACTGAAAAGCTTTTGGATTTTGGTAAATTTCAGATTATCAGACTAGTGCTACCTTTTATTCAGTTTAGTTCCCTTCTCAAGAGATAAGGAATATTTTGTCTATGTGACACACTGCTAAGCACTCCGGACACACACAGGAAAAGAGCTGACTTTAAAAATATTTATTTATTTGAGAGAAGACAGAAGCGATCCTCCTGCCTCAGCCTCCAAAGTGCTGCGATTACAGGCGTGAGCCACCATTTTCAGTGTTTCCCTCTTTCCCTTTCTTCTTCTTTTTTAAGACAGGGTCTCGCTGCCTAGCCTTGTCTACTCCTGTCTCCATCTCCTGATGCTGAACTCATCCAAGGTGGCAGGGACCTTTTAAATAAGGAGTGTACTTTAAAGTAACAGTTAAAGTTACAGTTTAAACTGAGTGTGGTGGTGCATTCCTTTAATCCCAGGCCTGAGCTCAAGGCCAGCCTAGGATACAGAATGAGTTCCAGGTCAACCTGGGCCAGAGTGAGAACCTGCTTAAAAAAACAAAAGCACAGTATAATAAACACAGAAACCAGTGACAGTCATTTAGTACCAGGTATCAGGTCCTGTCCTCAGTCTTCTGTACCGTACTTGTGTATACCTGGCAGTGCAATCAGCTTCTTCGCACCGGTGTGGTACACTCTGATGCAGCATTCCTTCAGCTACTGCACCACTGGGCAACAGAAGGTTTTCAGCTGCATTATGATATCCCTCCCAGGATACATTACCGTGTAGCCAAACCCCTGAGCTTGTAACTTCTACCCAAACATTAAAAATCAGAGCAAATATGAACAAGGTCACCATTCCAGTCACATTGATATGCCCTTTGATGTTTTGCTATGGAATTACACCTCAGCCTGAAAATCTTTTTAAAGATACAAAAACATCGATTTTAAGATATGTAAATATCACACTGTGGCCCTGACTTTCATTCCCAGCACTGCAAAAAAAAATGTTATAAATTAAGTTTTTACAGATAAGGATCGCCTTTTCCTAGAACATTTGTGGTTCTGGTTTTACTTTCAATTCCTTGGTGCTTCTGGAATTTATTTTTTATTTTTGTGGTGAATAAATGGGGGCAACTTTTCTCTCAGCTTTCCACCTTTTCCATGACCATTTATTGACTATTCACTATTGTCCCTGCTTGGGTTGCTGCCTTGAGCATCTTACACTGATGCCCAAGCACCAGGCTGTGTAAGTCCTAGGCTCATCTTGTTCCATTTCCTTCCCTGTGGCATCTGACCTTCCCTGACAGTTTCCTAGTGGTCCTGATACTGTGGCTAGTGGAATATATGCTCTTAAACCTTGATTATGCTCACTAGCCTGCTGACCCCAGTCATTATCCAGGACCAGCATCTTTTTAAAAATATATTTTTATTTATTCATTTGCAAGCAGAGAGAGAGAGAGAGAGAGAGAGAGAGAGAGAGAGAGAGAGAGAGCGAGAGCGCGAGAGCGCAGATGCACATCCCCATGCACATGTGTGTGGAGGCCAGAGAGGACATCAGGGCACTCTCTCTATTGCCCTTCCACCTGTGTCCTTCAGACAGCGTCTCACTGAATCTGAAGCCCCTGCTGATTATCCATTAGACTGAGAGCTGCCCCTCTGTGTTGGGGTTACAGGAGTGTGCAGCCATGCCCAACTTGTTCATAGGTGCTGGGGCTCGAGCTCAGATCCTCATGCTTGTACTTGCTCCCATCTTCCCAGCCCTACAGTCACTTCTTGTGCTCTCTGCCTGTAGTGCCTCTGATTCACTCTACGAGTGCTGCTGGGTCATTTCTGCAGGGTGTTGGACATGGTTTTCCTTCAGGAGGCTGGGATGGAAAGGTCTCATGCTTGAGCTCAGGTTGGGCTGCATAGTAAGGCCATGTTTTAAAGAAAGCTCCGAGGGTCCTTTTCTTCTTCAGTTGAGCTCAGGTTTTTTAGTTTCTCGAGGTAGGGGCTCACTCTAGCCCAGGCTGATCTAGATTCACTATGTAGTCTCAGGGTGGCCTAGAACTCATGGCAATCCTACCTCTGCCTTCCGAGTGTTGGGATTGAAGGGGTGCACCCCCGTGCCCAGCGAGCCAGACTTTTAATCCTTTGTTTTGGGGGTCAGCAGACCACCTCCTATGCCTTGCCTGGGCCAGCCACTGCAAAACTGAGTGGCTGCAAGTTCTGAGTGATAATCTGCATATTCTGCAGGTTCAGCCGGAGGCTGCCTTCTCCATGCAGACAGCTCTGTGAGTCCCAGTCCTCAGCTTTACCCCTGCCCGTGGGGAGCCAGGAGGCTATGGCTGGGCAATCCTGCTTGGGGTTGGAGCCAGAATCCTGACTTCCCTTTCCGCATCTTTCTTATAGTTGAGAGCTCTCAGGACCTGGTGGAACAGGCTTGTAATCCCAGCTACCCGGTAGAGAAACTGAGACAGGGGAACTGTAAGTTCAAGCCCTTCTGAGCTACAGAGTGATTTCAAGGCCAGCTTGGGCAAGTAAGCGAGGTAAGAAGAGTGTACAGGATGCCCAGTACTGGAAGTGGGGAGGCCTACACATTTATGTTATTTAAAAAATTTTAAAGAATGAGGAAAGAACAAAAGAAAAATCTTATTTTATGCCTATAAGAACTATTGTGAGCCCAACTCTTTGGAGCCTTTCTTGGTGTGTAGCAAAGCTACAAAGGACCTGGAGACGAAAGGAGCAATGAAGCAAGGTCTATCAGACTGGGGAAAACTAATTTTTTTCCCTTTAAATTTAGCAAATCTAAGCTGAGTCTGGAACGAAGTGTCCCAGCCCAGGAATTCTGAAGTGCAGCATCCCTGCCTGCCTAATGCTTTGACCATTCATTGGTGTACTCTGCCAGTGAGGACTGGCACCATGTGGTTTGAATGAAATGCTTTACTTTGGCCAGATGTCATAGGTTGCTAGTGGATACGGGGAGCCATCCTTGGACCCTGCAGAGCGAGTTCAAGTGGAGCGCACCGAGTGTCCCTCCTGCCTCACTGAGCTCCTGAAACAGGTCAGCGAGACCTCTTTCATGGGAACAGGGTGTTGCTGACCTGCGTCTTCCCACACACGGGCTCTGCGCCAGCTGAGGCCTCCGGGGCTGTGTGGGAAGCCCAGGTCTGCAGCCCTCTGAGCCATGCCCTGAGGAAGAGGAGTCCCTGGAGGCTGCTTTGAATAGTTCTTTCCTTGTCTCTTTTCTCCCTTGTCAGTTCTTTTTAGTCCCTACTGTGTAACTGAACTAACTGATCTAGGCCCTGTGGAGGTTTAGAAAACAAAGTAGGGGCTGGAGAGATGGCTCACCATCTTGCAAAGCCTGATGGTCTATGTTTGATTCCCCAGTACCTACGTAAAGCCAGACGTGCACAGTGGTGCATGCATCTGGCTTTTTTTTTTTTTTTGGCAGAAGGCCCTGGCACACCCATATCCCCCCCCCCTCCCTCCCTCTCTCCCTCTCTCTCTCTCTCTCTCTCTCTCTCTCTCTCTCTCTCTCTCTCTCTCTCTCTCTCTCTCTTTCCCCCTCTCTCCCTCCCTCCCTCTCCCTATCCTTCTCTCTATCCCTCTCTATCCCTCTCTCTCCCTTCCCCCTCTCTCTGTCAAATAAATAAAATATGTTTTAAAAAACAGTAGAAGAAATGCTATGGGGGAGTGTCCTGGGAAGAACAAGAAGTTGAGGGGCTTTGGAATGGTTTGAACGTTCTGCAGGTGTTGCAGGGGTAGAAAGTAGCAGACTTGGGTTTCTAGAGGTAGGTGGGGCAGTAGGATTAGGAAGAGGGAGGATTTATGTGTCCTGGATGCAGTGGCCAGTGTGTGTGTGTGGGGGGGGGGGAACAGGATCTGGAGGGATCTGTGGGAATTTGAGTTGGCAGGACCCATAGCTGGGAAAAGGGGAAAGGCAGCCTTAGAGCTCACCCAGTGTGGTGAGGGCTGCTGTCCAGCTGTGGAGGCCTGAGGCAGGCAGATGGAAAGTCCATTTCCTGGATGTCGGGTGGAGGGGGCTGCGCCTGAGAGCTGCTGTGAGCGTATGAACAAGCCGCAGTGTGTGGCAGAGAGGCTCTTTTCAACCTTCCGTCATTCATGCAGTCCTGTGGCAGGTGGCAGACAGCAAGGGTGGGAGGTCCAAGGTCCTTCCAGAGGCTTCGTGGGTGCTGACAGAACCAGAACACAGTAAATCAGACGGCCCTGCCATGAGGTGTGGGAGGGTCCAGGGATGTACTTGATGTCTAGACTGGCCTCAGACTGCTGATCCTCCTGCTTAGACTCCCGAGAAGGGTGTGCCACCTTGCCTGGCTCAGGGAATTTTGATAATATCTATCAAAAATTAACCAAAAAATTATATAACCCCCATTAAAAAAAATAACCTTTGACCTAGAATTCTCACTGGTGGACAGTTACCTTGCCAGAAACTTGCACAAGTATGCAGAGATGTTCATTGCCATTCTGACAATTTGCACTCGTTCCGAACAGCCATCCACAAACAATTTCACCTGTAGAGGAAGATTTGGGAAACCAGAGTCAAAAGAAGTGCCTGTTAGGTTTGGGAGGATTCTAGCTTCAGTAGATCCCAGATTCCTCTTAAGTTACCAGTGGATACACTGCCCACTTGTTGCCAGTTTGCTGGTGTGATGAGGCACCTTTCTTAGCTGTGCCCGTCTGTGTTGTCTTCTGGGAGGAGGCTGTCCTCGAGACCCCCACCCCCACTCTTCCAAAAGCATGGAACCAAAGTGCCCTAACTTCGCCTTGTTTGTGTGATTTTCATCCTTGACCTGATCTCTGTTTCCTTCTAAAGCTGGGTGATGACTAATGCCGAACACAAAGGCAGGCCCGTTTAGAGATTTCTGCTTTTCTTTGCTCAGTATTGAGTCTGATCCTTTTCTTTGGCTTGGGTATTTCACAGTCGTTGTGGCATAGCAGGTGCCCGCTTGGCTTGAGCCAGTTTCTGAATAGTGTTTTCCTCACCCCAGCACTTCTGTGCTATTTACCACCAACAACTAGGGCAGGTTAGCAGTTCACCTGCTGAGGCTCTGTCAGCCCCAGCACCCCTCCAGGTGGCTTTTCCTATAGCTCCTGTTTATTTGAAGGCCACCTCCTTCCCTAAGAAGCTCACCTTGGAAAGAATGGGCAAACATGGAGTTTGGGGATTTTTCACAAATGATATCTTAACCATGGCCCACTTACTGCTTTCAGGATTCATTTACTTTTGGGCCAGGCTGGGTTTGCTTCAAGAACTGGATTACCATGAACTTCTGCATTTTAACTTTACATATGTTTTTGTTGTTTTTCAAGGTAGGGTCTCAGTCTAGCCCAAGAAGACCTGGAACTCTGTAGCTCCAGGCTAGCCTTGAATTTATGGTGGTCCTCCCATCTCAGCTTCCTGAGTGCTGGGATTAAAGGTGTGAGCCACTATGACCATCTTAATCTTGCATATTTTTATTTGCATATTTGTTTTTATGCTTATGTATCCCAGACTCATGTTCTCTGAATCAGTTTCCTTAAAATTGCATTTTAAATTCCAATGCGTTCTTGGGGTGTTTGGTTTGATAATGACAATAGGTGGGTGTCTGCAGCTGATCATAGCTGTGAAAGAAAGTTGGGGATCGGCCTTCAAATGAACTTGACCCAGAGGCAAGGTGTTTGTAGAATTGCGAGGGGAGCCTGTATGTACTGAAAATTTTCCAGTTTCTCGTAATATGGAAATTAGTCTTTATGATAACAGGCAAGTACCAAGCTGCAGCTAAATTTAGCCTTTGATGGTTCAAATCAGATAAGATGGAGTGTTTCAGCAAGTTTTCTTTGGCATTGGTTAGCTAATAATTAGTAACGGTGTGTTCATTCAACACACGCCCGTGGATTTGCTTGGCAGGCATTCATCTTCAGCAAATGTTCCTTGAGTGTCTGCAGACAGGGAGACCTCTGTGATGAGGGAGATGCAGTCCCTGCCCTCACGGGGTAAAGATCTGGGAGTTGTCTAGGCGGCGGGGGGGGGATGACCTGGCTTAAAGCTATATAATAAAGAACCAGTAGTCCCTGTCCTCCAGGGTGCACAGCCTGGTCATGGGACAGACCCAGCAAAGCGATCCTAAGGGAGCAGAGGGTGGGGATGAGCTGTACCTATGACTGCCTGACGGCCTTCTGCCTCTGCAGCATGGACAAGGACAGCCCGGACGTCCACCAGGACCTGAATGCCCTCAAAACCAAGTTCCAGGAGATGCGGAAGCTCATCAGCACCATGCCCGGCATCCACCTGAGCCCCGAGCAGCAGCAGCTGCTACTGCACAGCCTCCAGGAGCAAGTCAGGACCAAGAACGCGCTTCTGCAGAAGTACAAGAGCCTCTGCATGTTCGAGATCCCCAAGGAGTAGGGCTGACGGGAGGCCCACGCCCTCTAGAGTCTGGGAGCCCTGAGACCCAGGAAGGCCAGTGTCGTGCCTCGGTGGCTGCACTCAGCCCTGACTTGCTCCTGGGAGAGCACAGTGGGAGAAGGCCATTCCTTCCTCCCGGCCCTCAGCTCCTCACACCCCAACGTGATCCGGGTGCACCAGGTACATGCTGTTCCCATTGGCAGCCGTGGCAGGAGACATTTGCATAAACTTCACTGGGCAAGTCAGGCCTGCACTCCGATGGCATGGAAGGCTGTGAAGAGCGTGAGCATTGCTCTGAAAGGGCACAGGGTGGGTGACGTCTCCAAAATAGTTGGGTTCCTTTTATGATGGAGCTAGTGAGCAGAACTATCTGAGGGTGTCAACCCAGAGCCCTGCCAGGGGACCACCTCCAGCCTCCAGCCTCTGCTCTCCTCACCTAGCTCTCGCTCCCTTTGTCTTGTCACTCCAGCCAGAGCTGTGCTGCTCTTGGATGGGATGGAGCGAGTTAGTGCCAGTCCTTCCCACGCAGGCTCAGAGCTTGTTAGGCAACTGGCTCTGCCCTCTACTTCACATGCCTGGCTTACATCACCATCTCCCCTCTGGCCTTGCCAAGGAGACGGCCACATTTGCTGCCTTGCAAACAAAGGGACCCCTTATGCTTTTAGTTTGGGGAAAGGTTAGGGTTAGGGTTAGGGCTGTGAATGGCAGGGTGGATCTGGGCTTGGAGCTTCCAACATCCAGGTTGAAGTTGTAGTGTTTGGCCCTTGTTGTGCCTATTCACACGTGGGACACTGTGCTCTCCTACTGTGGCTGTCAGGCTGAGGGCAGGCAGGCGGGCAGGGCAGGGCAGGCCTTTCTGAGCCTCAAGGATGAGCTGAAAGGTAACTCAATATTGTTTGGATCTAGAAATGGGCACACAACCTGGGCCGCCCAGTTCAGGGGCTTAGCAGGTGCCTGCCAACCTACTTGTCAGCAGGAGTGTTTCAGCAGGAGTTCCAGTGGTGGTGTCCTTCAGCCACCAATGAGAGGTGGGATAGCTCCTCTGTTCCATTGTGTTGATCTGTGACGTTCTTCAAATGTGTCAATAAAAGTACTTACACTCTGCTCTCAGGACACATGGGTGTCCTGTTTGTGGTTTTTGCAATTCTGGGGCTCAAAGCCAGGCTGTCTATCATATGTTTGATACTGAAGAATTAGAATGGGCTGTTGCCTGGAGGAGAATTTCCACTCGGCTCCCTCCCAGCACATCCATTGTTGAGGGGCGGGTGCAGTTCCTAGGAAATGGCCCTCCAGCCCAGTGCTGAACAGCCTCTTGAAGCCACCGCTGTGCTCATGCCAAGTCCACACTTGACTCTGCAAGCCTTCCTCAGAGCGCGGTGGTTCTCAGCTGCAGAACTGGAGGCCTGGCGACGACACTGCCAGGTTTACAGTTCGGACAGCAGGGCTGCTCTTACCCAGACAGACAGCAAGGGGTGGGGGTGGGCCCCACTGGGGCAGTGGCTTTGAAAGCCAAGCTGCCAGACTTTGCCTCTCCCGTTGTGTGGCCCCACTGGGCCAGGGGACCAAGAATGGCTCAGCAGCTGACTCCCCAGGTATGCACATGTCTACTGCTGCTTCCTTGTGTGGGACAGTGGCACCCAGGAACAGGACAAACTGTTCTGTGTCTCTAGTGACAGGCCCTGTGGAAGAATGAGGCCCTCTGTGATGTGATGGGAGGGCTAGGCAGGGACAGCCAGATAGTTCCTGGCATCTGTGTTCCACTTTTTTAAAGAGGGGGAAGAGCAGGGGGTAGAAGGGGGACTGGAGCTTAGAAAGCTGCTTCCTGGACCCCTGAAGCTAATGTCAGTAGGCAGAGTCTCTTAGTGCCTGAGGCACTAACCCTGTCCCTCCTTCCCCTCTTCCCCAGCCCTCTACTCTAAAAGAACAAAGCACATTTTCCATTTAAATGATTTTATTTTTAAATTAAAAACCGTAATAAAGACCACACACACAACACACACACACATTTTGTTCATGTCCTCGTTGACACGGAACTAAAGTGCAAGTTGTTTTTCTTTGGGGCAATGCCACACACGTGTAAACAAGTCTCCGGCCCAAGATTGGCCTCTACCCCGCCAGTTCCCAGAGGGCATAGGTGGCTGCCAGCTGTCGTGGGTGGCTATGCCAGTCCCGGACAAAATAATGCCCGTTGGTCCCGACCCTCCAGCGGAGCGGGCAGGACACTCTTACTTGTCTCAGGTCTCCGAGGAAGAAACGGCCGAGGCCCCCACGCCCCGGGGCAGGGCGAGTTCTCGCTCCTTCTGGTTGGGCCGCGCTGCCTGATGCGCAGGCCGGGGCGCGGGGCGCAGGGAGAGAAGCGCGGGCTCCATGGCCGGCCGGCCGGCCAGCGCGCGGCTGGGACTCCAGAGAAGAGGGTCGGCGGGCCCCTAGCTGATGACGCAGCGCTCCTTGTCCTTGGCCTGGCCGCGGCCGCCGGCCTTCTCTCGGATGGACATGAGGTCGCTGTGCACGCTGGGCCGGCGCGCGAACGGCGCCACGATGCCGAAGGCGTCGCCGCCGCCGGCCCGCAGCAACCTCCGGCCCCGCAGCGCCTGCGCGTGCAGCGCGTCGCAGTGCTGCACCGACACCTTGCGGTGCAGGTCCGGGCTCATCTCGCTCGGCAGCTTGGCCATGGCGAAGAGCGCGCGGAACATCTGATCCAGGCTGCGGTTCTTCTTGGCCGAGATCTCGAAGTAGGCGCAGCGCCGGGGGTCGTCGCCCACCAGCTGCTCGATCTCGCGCTGCTCCACCTCCCGGTAGAAGTCCCGGTCCCCCTTGTTCCCGCACACGACCAGGGGCACGGCCGAGGCCTCTCGGCTCTTGTTCTTGAGACGGGACTTGGTGTCCAGGATCTGCTGCTTGAGCCTCTGCACCTCCTCGAAGGAGTCGCGGTTGTCCAGGCTGAACACCAGGATGAAGACGTCTCCTGCGGGGAGGCGAGACGGAGCGACGGGGGTGACGGGCTGCCCGCGCCCACCGTCCCGCTTCCCCGCGCCCTCCTCCCCGCGCCCGCCTGTCCCGCGCTCGCTTCCACGCGCCCCGCGCGCGCCCACCTGTGAGGATGGAGAGGCGCCGCATGGCGGGGAACGGGTGGTTGCCGGACGTGTCCAGGATGTCCAGCTGGTAGACCTCCCCGCGGATGGAGTAGAACTTGCGGTGGAAGTCCTCGATGGTGGGCGTGTAGGCGTCCTCGAAGCGGCCCGTGAGGAAGCGCGACACGATGGCCGTCTTGCCCACCTTGGACGAGCCGAGGACCACCATGCGGTAGCAGTTCTTGGCCGGGACGCTCAGCTCCGAGTCGCTCGGGCACATCTTCTTGATCATCGCGGCCAGTCTCATGGGGAGACGGAGGCTGCACGCCTGGGGCTCGGCAGTCGCTCTGCTCCTCGCCCCGACTCGCCCGGGCTCTTATATGCGGCCGGCGGGCACCGCCGCCCCACCCCGCGTCACGTCACGCAGCCCGGCGGGCGGGCGGAGAGCCTGCGCTGCGCGCGGCGGCCGCCGGGGGCAGCAGGCCCGGGGCACGCCCGGCGTCGCGGCGGGGCGGGGATGGCGGTGCGCCCCCGCCGTGCTGGCCTCCCGCCTGGCCTTCGGACTCAGAGAAGCCCCGGAACCGCCGGCCGGTGCCCGTCGGCCTGGCTCTTTGCACAGAGCCGTGGGCGCTCGCTGGTGGGCAGCGTCTCGGATGCCACCGGGCCCTCTGTGAAGCCCAGGAGCTCATGCGCAATGGCACATGCCATCCTGTACTTCGGAGCCCGGATGGTGTTGATTTTGCTGGCACCGCTGCGAAGCGATGCTGCCCTTCCTCAAGGCTGCCTCGAGGTGCAGGAACCAGAGCTCCAGTCCCTGGGCCACCAGCTCTTCGGCCTCTGCCTGCGGCGCTGTCCCTTCCCGTCATTTTCCACAACGGTGCCAGCTACAAGGATGTCTGACACAGCTCAGCTCAGCTGGGCACCTACCCTTAGAGGGCTGGGTCAGCACCCACATCGCTGGACACCCAAGGACTGGTCAACTGGAGCTGGGTCTCCCCCACACCTGTGGGTGCTCTCCTCATGTGTCTGTGGTGCCGGCTCTCACTGCAGGAATGGGCCACCCAGGGGTGCAGGTGACTCACAGCCCTTTCTTCTGCTTCCCACAAGCGCTGTCTGCGAAGCTGCCCCCCCTTTCCTGTCCCTGGAGGCTCTATGGGATAAGAATAGAGGGTGACTGTCAAGGACCCGGCCCAGCTTAGATTCAAGGCCCTCCAGCTCCCCAGTCAGCCTTATCAGAAATGCAAGAACAACACGGGACCCATGGCCACAGCCTGAGGCCAGCTGAGCTGCCCATTCACTTCCCACAGTCGCTCTGCCAGGTACAAGGGGGACAGGACAGCAGTCTTCTCTCACCTGGGCCAGCCCCTGCTGCTACCTCTCCTCTTCATTCTTCCCGGACTTCCTTTGCTGCCACTTTAACTGAGGCCCAGCCCAGGGAAGCTAGCCAGGGCACCCAAGTGCCACCCTGACACCCACAGGACCCTGTGACTCACCCATGTCACTTCTCCGTATTTGTGACCCTGGCCCATGTGACCCATGACCAGTACTGTCCAGTAGTAGCTTAACCCTTCAGAGCTCTCTCCTCAGGGCATTGGCACCTGCCATTCGAAGTGCCTGGAAGGGTCTTAACTCCAGTGTAACCCTCTCAGAGGTCCTATCTGAAGGGCTAGGGACATAGCTCAGTGGTGGAGCGTTCTGTCCAGCACGCACAGGCTCTGGGTTCAAGCCCCAGTGCCATTAGAAAGAAAGAAGTTGTCTGACCAGATACTGTGACTCCATTTCAGAAAAGAAAAATGATCACTGATAAGAGAATGTGAAGTGATGAAGACACTATGAAAAACTGCCTAGAACCAACTCATGCCTGCGGTCCAGATTCCACTCCCACGTACACTCACAGAAATGAAAACGCAACCCAATGTCCCTGAGGTGGACACAGCTCAGTGTCCACTAACCAATAAAAGGACAAACAGATGTAGTCTTTGTGATTCTGGCCCATGACCACTTGCTAAAGAGGAAGAAAGGGGCTGAGCCTCTTTCCTTCCGAGGTGGACTGTCTGGGATCTCGAGGCCAACTGCTGTCTAGCTGTGCCCAGGCCCATTCTCTCGGCCTGATGCTCCCAGAGGCTGCTGTCCAGCTTGGGAACAGACGCCCCTCCTGTGAAGCAAGCGGGGCAACACTATTGCTGTCCAGTGTGGTCAGGAGGGAGCCCACTGGGAAGTGAAGCGCTGGAAGTGGAGGTGGGACACAGGTGGCTTGTTGCCTTGGGACTTTGCAGTGTAAATGCAAGTCGAATGTAACCCAGAGGCTTCTGGGAAGGCTGAGGGAGGGTGTTCTTGGGAGGGAGGCTGTTGAGGTGTAATGGAAAACTTGTGTTCTCTTTCCTTCCTGGCTGTCGGGAGAGCAGCTTGCCCACCACTGTGGCCCAAAGCAAACTTCTAGAAGTGGGCCAGACCTTTGCTCTATGAGCTTATCATCTCGGGTATTTTGTTCCACTGACGGAAAGCTGATACACCACCCAATCTTGAACTTCCCAACCTTCACAATCATAAGCCAAGTAAACCTTTATTCTTTGTAAGTTTCTGTGGTGTTCACTTACAGCAACAGCAAGCATACTAAGATAATGCAGACACAGACACTGTGGTAAAAGAAAGCCAGACACAAAAGCACAGATCCTGTAGCTTCATTAGAGGAGGGCGCAAGGCTTTTGGTTGGGGGGGGCATGGCAAGGTGACCTACTTGTCCAGTGGGTTGTCAATAGAGGAAGGAGGCCCTGTGGCTCGAGTGCCCTTGCAAAGCACTGACTGAGAGGTATTAGAAGGTGGAAACTTGATGGTGGGGCCTGGAGGTAGGACTGTCACCCTGTCCATCTGTCCACTCTGACTGGATGAGTTGTACTTGTGTCCACCTCGGCCATAATGCTAAAGTCAGTGCTTAAATGAAACCATGAGACCTCCTGGCCACAGAGCCCTCCTCGCTGCCCTCACGGACTTGCTGTCTGGCCAACCCTCACCATTGCTGGGAAGACCAAGACTCAGCGAAGGTCTGGGGCCTTGGCATGTGCTGCTCTCAGCACACTCACACCCCCCAGGTCCTGCTTCAAAACTAGCGAGCAGCAAGTGTGGCCCCTGAAGCCTGAGGGCAGGGCTAGACTGCAGCGGCAGCCATTGTCCCAGAGGCCAAGTCCAGGCTGGCTGCAGAGTCTCCGCGTTACTGGATGGATGACTGGCAGCCAGGGACATTCCAGGCAGAGGGAAGCCAGAGCAGATGTGCAGGTGACCGGAGGCTGGAGGGGACGGGGCCTGCAGAGAGCCTGGCCCTGGGGAAAGGAGTAAGGCTTGGACTTTTTATCTGAGGATGGTGGGCTATGGGGTGCCCTGCCTGCAGCAGAAGGGTCATGTGGGTGAAGGGATGGGCAATGGGAGCCAGGGAGGCAGTCAGGCGTGCCGGGAGGCCCACCACGCCTCACTGATCGTACCCACAGCTGCACTGAGACAGTTAACATGGAAGTACATGGGTACTGAGATAAGAGCCTTCCTGGGTGCTGCTCCCATGTCAAGCACCCTCACTGAGGAGCAGCAGAGGGGACCGCATAAGCAAAGGAGGGGTGCCCCTGGCCCTCAAAGCACTAAGGACTGCTTGCCTGGCATGTGGGGTGGACCTTCATGACACTGGGGAAGGTGAGAACACAGGTAAGGACAGCCTGACCAGCGAGCGACCTTGGCACCCTTGGCCCACCTGAAGGGATCCCAGGGCAGCAAGGCTGAGAGGCCACTAATGGAAGGTGTGGCTCTTGGACACATGATCTCTGGCCTGGGACCCTGTGCTGAGGTCTGAAAAGGGAGGGTCAGGCTTCCTCAGAGGCTCAGAAATGAGTTGTGATCCCTCTCACAGCCCTGAGCATAGAGTGAGATGATGGCTTAGCACTTTGTGAAAGCCCAGGGAAGCCCTCTGACCCTGACCCAAGATCACCCCAGCTCTGAGTCCCCTTAGGCTAGAAGAGGGTTAGGACCCCTCTAGATCCCTGATCTCAGCAAGGCCTTCTGGGGCTGGTGGGGAATGCCAGTAGGGGGTGCAGCTGAGTGTCTCTGGCAAATCGGGTGTCGCCTCTAAGTTTAGCAAGCTTAGTAGCCCCTGAACCACCTGTCAGAGCTGGAGTCTTGGCGATGAAGTAGCTCAGCTTCCAGAATCGGTGTCAGAATGGACACCAGGCATGCCATGCCAGGAGGGGCAGGAAGGCTCTCCTTGGGCCATCTCTGGAGCCCCTGTGGCAATGCCTGACCCCAGCGTCTTGGTCACCTGTGTCCTGTTCCTCCAGGACTACCTGCTGTTCCTCCATACTGAGCTCGGGTGAGTCCAAGGGGTGCCCACTGTGTGTTCAGCTCCTGGATAGCAACTCAGTGGAACACGGTGACACCTGGTCCTTGAGGGCATGTTCTGGGAGTGCGAGGGCAGGAAATGGCAGGTGACCCAGGGCACCCACCTGCTACCTACCACAGGCAGGTCTGTTGCACTCACGAGTCCTTGCTTGACGGTTGTATGGTGAGAGAAGGACCCGGCCAAGCTGCCCTAGAAGTCCTCAAGAGACACGGTGTCCCTGCCTGCCCTCCCGAGCCCAGAGCCTATTCCACCCTCAGGGGATGAGGACGGAAAGGGGCCCAGAAGGGTGCTGAGGTCAGAGTGCCTTTATTAGTGAGTGGGGGTATGGTGGGGATGAGAGGCTCAATGGTCACATAGCGGTATGCCTGGGGTCCCCAGGACTGGTTTCCAAGGCACTAGGTGCTCCCCCAAAGCAGGCTGGGCGTTGGGGCAGCCTGAAGGCCTGCCCAGCTTTCCATTGAGCCCCCGCAACCCCGTCAGCTCCTCCGGTGTGACTTGGCAGCTTTTTGTCGATAGATCTCAGCTGTGAAGGGCCTGTGGGGGGGGGGGGAAAGACTCCAGTGGCTGGTCCCGGAGACCCCCACCCCAGCACCAGCGCCTACCCCAGTCCCAGCCCTAGTGAGGATGGAACCCACGTCCCCACTAGCTCCCAGAACTGCGGGAGCCTTTGGAGAGCAGGAAGGGCCTCCTGCGACCAGTGCCACCTGACTGTCTCATCCCTGGAAACTCCTCCCCCATTCAGGACCCAAGGCCTGAGGGCCAGGCTCGCAGGGGCCCAGGAGAAGGTTCTGAAAGCTTGGCGGTCACACCCACAGCCACAGCTCTACTCACTCCTCATACAGGACAGCCACCACATAGACAAGGGCCACCAGCGCCGTCAGCAGCAGGCCCGTGGGACTGGCGTGCCTGCAGACAGATGTATTCGTCAGTGGAGCCCGACCCTCCTGACAGGAACCCTTGGGTGGGACAAGATGAGCCACGTGGCGCCTTTTCTTGAGTCTGGTTTTCCCAGTGAGGCCCAGGGCTCCCACGGCCAGGGTCCTGTCACCACTCGAGATCTAGCATGCCTCACTCACTGTCTTGGCACAGCGTGGAGCTCTGGGAAACAGGGTTAAGGGTGAGACCCCAACAGGCTTTCCCTGCACCCCAGCCAGCTACGGGGCTGGCAGAAAGGCTTCCTCTGCCTACTAGACGATATTCTTAGGAAATAGGTCTCTTGTTGAAGGGCAGTCTGGAGCCCCATGGACACATGGTCCTGTGGGCAGGTTCGGCTGTCTGAGCGCCAGCCAGTCCAGAGGCACCGCCTGGAGTCACTGCCCGGGGCCACCCTGGCTCCAAGAAAGCTCCTTCCACACTCTGGCCTGCTTGGTGCTTTGCAGCATGGGTTCCAGTGTCCCAACAGCTCAGGCAGAGCATGTAGTAGGCCAGGACCAGACACATGTGTCCCAGCTCTCTGCAGGTGACTGCTCTGTGGCCTCACTGGACACAGGAGTGTGGACAGCCAAGAGCCTGAGTGTGTCTGCTTCCAGTTTCCAGAAATAACTGCTGCCAAGCTGTCCCCCAATCTATTTCTATGGTAACTTCTGGTTCCAAGGCTCCTGCAGGCCCTGGGTCGCTGTGTTCTCCTCAGCAGGAGGGGAGGGAACTAGAGGAGACACGGTTAGACCTCAGGCTGAATCAGGATTTGCTGTCTTGCCACCCCAGGGCAGGGGAACACAAGAGTCTGCGTGTCTTTCTGGGAGCAAAGGCTGCAGTCCCAGGCTTGGTGTCTAACAGCATGACCTCTGGGCATGACCATTTCTGCTGCTACCCTAAGCCAGGATCACTGTGACATGGGGTGTAACACACACAGACCCTCCTGGCTGTCACTGCTGCTCACGTGGCCTCCTACAATGAGCAGAGGACTTCAGCACATACCAGGCTTCCCAGGTCAACCTGCCATGGACCCAGGGCTGGGGACACAGCATTCCCAAGACAAGGTCCTTCACTCAGGATGCAGAGCTTTGTGGGGGCCAGAGTGGCCATGGATGGTGGCCCAGGTCTCTGTGGGTGTCAGGCTCTGAGCTGAACTGCTCCTGAGTCAGTTTGTGCCTCCCAAGGGCTCAGCTGTCCTTGCTGTCCCTTTCGAGACTGAACTCGGAAGAGCAGAACTGGAGTCATGGCTTTGATGTCTGAGAGGGTCAGTGGCCAAGGTGGTCATCTCTCCCTCCTGGCTAATGGGGCACTTCTTCCCTAGCCAGGGCTCAGCCATGGAGTTCTGTGGGCTATGAGAATGAGGCCCTTGGCATGTCAGCCTTGGACAGCCCAGAGGGACAGGGTCATTTCTGCAGCACCCCTGCCAGTAAACAGGCCTCACTCAGAGCAGCCATGATTTGGTCACCTGCTAGGAGGCTTGCCCCTAGGGAAAGTCCCCCAAACTAGTGTGAGCACTTTGTCTCTTTGGAGCAGACCCCACAGTTCACTCCTGTTTCTGGAAACCATCCACACAAAGAACAAGCCAACAATGCTGAGGGGATGTGGTCTCAGAGCTGGGACTTTGGGGCCAAGGCCAACTCTGCCCCAGAGTTGCCAGATGGACTCAGTTTGCTCACCTGTCACTCACTGGCTTTGAGTGATTCCTTTCATGATTCCCAAATGAAGCAGACCCCCAAGTGCCTAAAATACTGCCAGGAGCTTGTGGGTGGCCCTAAAAGAGCTTTCCTTAGCTTGATCACAGGTGCTGGAGTGGGTGATGGTGCTCCCAAGAGCTCTGAGCAGTTGGCTCTCCCATCACAGAGGTTATGCTTGACCTCATGACCCAGGCTAGAGGTGATGGCACTCAAGCAAGCACATGAGTGTCACATACTTTGCTCTCTCTAAGGCTGGGGTGACAGAAGTCTGGAGAATGCCCAGGCATTCGTCTAGCACAGCCCCAGGACGCCAAGGATCCCTTTCCAAGCCCCCTGGGGTTCTACTCCTGGGTGCTCGGGTGCCAGGTGCCCCCTCTGTGACAGATGGACCATAGAGGCAGACGGGCCGTGGGAGGCCTGGGGGTCAGCGTCTGCTGCCTGGTCATGGCATGTCACCCTCAGCACACTGGGTCTCTCCTCCACACTGCACGCCAACCAACATCCTCTGGAGGTGGCTGGCAGGTGCCATATGCTGACAGCCCTGGCTGAGGATCCTCAGGGTGATTTTCACTGCTGCCACCAGGCACTACTGGTCAAACGGGGACACGGGTGGCCCCTGACTATAGACTCGAGCACAGGGAGCTGGGAGTCCAGAGGAGGTAAGAGGTTTTCTGGAAGGGACATGGCAAGTTGGGTTTGGAGAGGACATGGACAGAGGGGACAGCATGCGTGTGACATGGGGGAGGGGATCAGGAGACAGTAGGATGGACTTGGGTGGAGAAGGAACTTAGTTTTAATCTGGGCTCATCCTGAGGAGGGATGTTCCATGGAGTGTCTGGTCCTCCTGAGCCCAATGCCAGCGTTCAAGAGAGAGGGGCTGGGGTGAAGGCATGTCTGGAGGTGAATGCAGCCATGCTGGGTCCCAGCCCGACCCTATAGACCTCTTTGAGCTTCTTGCCATTCGACTCCAGCAGCTGAGATCCCAAGGCTGCGGAGAGTCAGGGTGGGGGTGGGGAATCGCCTTGCTCACAACCACCTGCTATTTTAGATCCTGGGGCCTTTCAGGTCTTTGGGAACACATATTAACATTCGAGATACTGGCCCAACACTTCCTACACATATCTCTCCTTGTCCTTTTTAAAAATCTTTCTTTCTGACAGGGACTTGCTACATAGCTGAGGCTGGCCTTTAAACTTACATCGATCCTCCTGTCTCCATCTTCCAAGTGGAATTACAGGCATGTGCCACCAAGCCTGGCTTACCTTTCATTTTTGGTCCCACTAAGTTTCCCAGACTGGCCTTGAACTCCATCTGTACCAGATTGGCCTACCTGCCGTAAGACCTAGCTGACTTTCTACATTTTAAATGGTTTCTAAAAACCCAGACTATTTCAGAACACATGGGAATGACCAGACTTCTAGACCCAGTGTCTGCTGTCACAGTGGCATGGGTGTGTGCAGTCCACCCTCCCACACCTGGCTGCCTTTGTACTAGGCTAGGATTTGCCCCTGGCCCTTAGGGTGGCAGGCTGGTTGTTATCCCAGATAAGCAACTTCTGAGAGGGGAAAGTGCCCTCAGCCACCAGAATCTATGTTCCCTGGGGTGGTAAACACTCACATGATTGCCCAGCCCAGGTAGTTGGCCGTGCTTCCCCAGTACATGGGATTGTCCACCACACTGAAGGGGAACGTGGTCACTCTGGCCTCCTTGAGGATCCCAAAGTAGTCACCTATGAACAAAGCAGGGCAGGGTGGGAGGGTCACTTAACCATCTGTGCCCTTGGCCACACTGTCTCTGGGAGAGATCCCCAGGGGACTCTGGGGGGATCTGTAGGAGAGGTAAAGTCCTACCCCACAGGAGGCTCCTGACCAGTGAGGGCTCTGTAGTTAGTATACAGGCTTGGACCTCCCCACGGGTGCCTCAGTGGGCATGTTCCCCAGGGCCGGGGTGCTGAGCTCCCGTCCTTCTCTCTGAGTGCCGGCCACTCTGGCCTTCCTTCTCTTCACTTTCCCTCTTCTACGCAGAACTGCTAGTCCCAGGCCTTTCTTCTTCTCCAGAGCACCTCCCAGTGACCCCGGAAGCAGTCTGCTGGCCCGCCCGCTCCTGCAGCACTGGGCTGACCTCCAGAGGGACTGGAGGCTGTGGTGGCTAGGCTCTGGCTCCAGCCTGCCGTCCAGACCCCTCCAACAGAGCAAAGCATCTGGTCCAGGTCTCTTCATGGTCACTGTCCCCACCAGGCCACTGCAGCCTGTCCCAGCAGCCCCTCCTTTGTCCCTGTTTCATCCCTGGCAGAAAGTAGGGCAGCCAACCCAACAAGGGGAGCCCTTGCAGGAGGGGCGTATTGGGCACTGTGCTGCATTGTCCGGAACAAAGGGCCTAAGGGGCCACCTGGGGACCACTGGGAGGAAGCAGGAAGCGGGGCAGTGGGGCCTGGCAGCGGGTGGCCCAGAAACCTGCTTCAGGCTGACTCACAGGAAAGTGACCACTCTTCTGCTCTACTTACCTCTGGCTTTCTAGGCCGAGTCAACGAGGAGCCATCCCAACACTGCACCACACCCCTCTGACTCTTCCAAGTCAACACACCCCAGCCCTGAGCACTGAGGCTGGTCACTCTTGTCTTCCAGGACTCTGGACAGCACCTCACTCTCTCCTTCAGGACCTGAGGGGCCCCTTTGCTGCTCCTTGCCCTCCTCTCCAGCTTTGTGTGGAAGACAGTTTCTAGCCCGGGGGTTCCTACTTCTGGTCTCTGCCCCACCAGTCCCCACTCTTTGTTGCAGGGGACCCTTCTATGGCTCTCACCTCTGACCCTGCCCCTCCCAGAATGGCTCCTGGCAGCTTTTGCCTAAGCACCAAGCACTGACCCGCCTGCCTCAGCCCCGAGATGCCATTCAAAGGCCACTTGCACCCTCAGGGCACTGCTGCTCCTAAGCACATACTCCAGAGCTTCAGGTTGGCTAACCCCAGGGGCATTCTGGGTGTTGGAAGGGCACCCTTTGTGGTTGGGATTGCTAACTTCTTTCCATCCCTGTTCCAAAGGTGCCCTTGTCCCTCTGGTATCCTAACCCCCCACTTAAACATAAGGAGTGTCCTTCTCCAATAGCTTGTCCTCCTTCGGTTGTAAGGTGCTGGAAGTTGCTGCTGTCCATGAGGTGAAGAGGTGTCTGGCTAGGCCACACTGAACTCCCAGCCCCGAAGCACCAGAGCCATAGGCAGTGGGAATGGAGGAACAATGTTTACCCCACCCTAGATCTGTGCCAGCTCTGCCTGTGACTGGCACAGCTAAGATTCCCGACCTACCAGGCAGCCAACCATGCTGGTCAGACCCAGGGGAGGACTTGTCACCATGCAACTTGGTTACCTGCCTTTCTCACCCTTCAATACAAGGGAAGATGAGCCCAGGAGAGCACCCTGAGGACCACAGGCCAGGGCAGGGACTGTCTTCTGTCCCAACAAGCAGTTCAGTACCCTGGAGTCACAAGATAGCAGAGCCCAACCCCCACCTTAATCATGACAGGTCAAGTCCCCAGTAATCCCCAGGCACATCAGAGACTGAAGGTGTCAGCCATTGGGTCCTGCTCCTCCCTGGACCCTGGTATACCTGCCCAAGGTTACCCCAGCCCTTAGGGTCTTACCTAGAAAGGTCCCAGTAAACCCCAGTGCCAAGAAGCTGGACAGCACAAACACGATGCCCCCACCCAGGAGCACAAGGCCCAGGTAGTAGGCGGTGTGGTTATCCAGGCTTTCCATCTTGGGCTGGTTCAGCATGGCCTGTGTGAAGCTGTGGGGCAGGGGACAGGGAGAGAGCATGTCACGATTTGTTCTCCGAATAGCTGGCCTAGAGGTCACACACTCATTGGCCATTGAACTCCAGTCCACTGTGCCATGAGTGTGGAGCAGAAGCTAGGGCCTCAGTCTGCCAGAGCTTCTGATCCTTCAGAGAAGCCCCAAATCCTGACTGTAGGAAAAATACTCTAAATTTTACAAATAGATCATTCCTAAACACCATTTAAGACTTTGCATGTTAGCAGGTGGGTTTAGTCCCAGGGCTAGCACTCTGGCCTGCCACCTTGCACTTTGGATAAAAGTGAGGCTCAGAGAAAGAAAGATGTACACACACAGCAGGTGCCCAGCAGGCCTAAATATGGTGTGTGCCATGCATAGTGGAGAGGGGGGGGAGAGAGGGTGTGTGTGTGTGTGTGTGTGTGTGTGTGTGTGTGAGAGAGAGAGAGAGAGAGAGAGAGAGAGAGAGAGAGAGAGAGAGAGAGAGAGAGAGAGAGAGAGAGAGAGAGCACCATTCCTCTTGCAGACTCAGGCCTACGGCCTCGAACTATTGACCTATCTGCCATGAGCCCTGCACAGGTCTGATTACACCTGAGCAGTTGAGCTGAGTTTTAAGTCCTATCCAAAGGCTCCAACTGGGCTCTGTGCCAAGTGACTGCTGGCCCTGTTCAAAGGCAGGGTCTGAGCAGAGAGAGAGTGCGATGGTATCAGTTGGATGGAGAGGCAGGCAGGGTGCAGGGAAGCAGACTGGTGATGAATGGGTTTGGGCCTCATCAGGAAGGAGTGGGGGCCAGAAAGAGGAAGGTGCAAAGCACTTTAAAGGTGTGCCCAAAGGAAACACGTGTGGGGTAAGCACATGATGGACAGACACATTCCCGATTCTCTCCAAGGCCACAATATTCAGAAAAGACATGGAGATCTGCTGCTTCCATAGAGCAGCTACATATACTCACCCTGCCTGGTTCCTCCCAGCTCACCACCCCACCCATCTATCTACCACCTACTTACCCACCCACCCATCCATCATCCACCCACCCACCCATCCCTCACACGCACTCATCCTCCTTCCACCCACTATGCTAGCCGACATCAACCCTGCTCCATTCATCACAGAGGAGCTTTGTTGGACGGGTCACAGATCAGAAGAGAAGACATTTGCCACTTTCTTTTACTTCCTCACTGGCAGGCTGCTGTAACTGTCCCTAGGATACACAAAATCCTGCTTCCTTGCCTCTGCCTACCAGTCTGATATTCAGCTCTTGGGAAAAGCCACATCTCTTTCCCTGAGCATCTCCATGGCTCCAAGAACAGGCCAGTAGATGGGTGAGAGGAAGGAGAAGGCAGGAGCCAGGGAACAAATGTCGCAGCAGAGGCCAGCAGGTGATCTGCCACCAGCAGCTCATGGTATCAGGGCAAACCAAGCCACCAGCTAGGCTGCCTATACACGCCCCAGCTCTCTGCTGTAACTTCTATAACTGGCTCAGGGTCACCCTGTAACTCCAGTTGAGCTTCTTGAATGGGCTGAGGATTAGAGATGCCAGGGAGCCAAGGTAGCTGCACCCATGCCCCACTCTGGGTAGCACGATGCCCCCAATACCCATACACCCCAAAGACCCCACTGCTGAGGCCATGGAGCTCTGTACTTTCCGATTTCAGCCTTGCCGCTCCCCTTGCAGATGCACAATGGAGGAGTATGGAGGCCAGGCCTCCGTCTGAGCCATGAGGCTCCTTGGCACTGAAAGGCGGTGACTGGGACCGCTAACCGTCTGGGTTCCAGCCCTGAGTTCTGGGGCATCATCAGTGGTTGCATAAGAGATAGTGGCTCTTGGAGGAAGAGTGGGACAGACCTTCAGCCTTAGTGGCCCCCCCAGACCCTTCTGCTGAGTAGCTGGACACACTGGGGGGTCCACAGCTCGGGGACTGTGGACAGCAGAAAGACAGGAGCAAACAGGGCAGATGCTGTGACAAACAACATTCTGAATGACACTAGTCACTAGCCAGGATGGTGGTAAGGCTGCTGCATTGAGGAACTCTGCTTCAGCGAAGATCTGAAGGAAAAATTTAGACAGGGGAAGGGGACAGGGTGGACAGAAAGACCAATCTGGGGCAGAGTGCAGGGCAGCAGAGCGGAGTTTGGGCATGTGGCAGGGAGGGCAGAGCACAGATGTGAGGTCTGGGGTGGAGGGTGACCCTGTTGGGAATGTCCCCTCCTGCCACACCGGAAGCACAGGCATTTCCAGCCCCTCTGAGGAGAAGCATGGGCAGGTCTGGAGCCATTGGAGAGGCCCCAGATGCTCAGCCCAGCTCACTGCGGCCCCTCGGCTGTTGGCCTTGCTACAGCAACTCAGCCAGTGGTCGGCATGGGAGCCAGGCAGAGGCCCAGAGGCCTGGTAGCTTGCACACCTTGTGACACACACCATGCTTTCTGGAATTGGTGCCCAATGAGGTGGCTTGTGTTCTAGCTGCTCCTGTCCATCCCGCAGGCAGAGTTAACAAGGGGCGAGCACACATGGCCATGTGCTCCATAGCAGAATGAGGTAAGAGGAGCAATTTCCTTTGGAAATATTCTGCACTGAGGTGGAGGGGTGGAGCTTTGTTCATGAGTCTTGGGTTCTATTTTTTAAATGTGGATTGAGCTTTCGGTCATCAGCGTGAGTGAGGTGGCTTGCGCTCTGCTCTTCTGAAATCCTGGAAACCTGGAGTGAGGTCAGGAAAGGGAGTCTGTGGCCAGGCCTCCTCATACAGCCCAGGGAGATCTGTCCCTGTCCCCATGCTTCCCTGATGACAGCCACTGGCTATGTCTAAGCCGGCACTACACAGGGTGGCCAAGTTAGCATCACCCACTTTTCACACGCCAGCAAAGCTACGGAAGAACTGGGAAATTAAAATAAGGAGCCATCATGCAAAACAGCTCCATCATGTAATGCCTTTCCTCCATCAGCAAGGGGCTTGAATTCAGGGCTGTCATGCTATACCAATCTGAGGCACCTTCTCAGAGTGTTTCCAAAGTCTACCAACAGCCAAGAGAGTCTGTCTCCCATTACAGACGAAAAGCGGGGATGAGAGTCTGAGGAAGATGGTGGGAGCCAGATCAGTGGCTTCTCTTGCCTCCTCTGCCCTGTGAACACCCAGGACCCAGCCTCATGGCACATAGTGCTGTCATCTGGAACCCTAGGTGAGAGGAAAGACCTGTTCTGCCTGGGTACTCCTCTGCTCTCCCCTTCCCTCTTCCCTTCATAGGATCTAGGATCCGTACAGATTCCCTAGCATCTTCCTGATGCCATAGGCTTCCCACTGCCCAGCAGAGGTCACAGGGTAAGGAACAACAGTGGCCAAGCCTTCCAAAGCCAGTCTGGCCCACTAGAGTGTCCACACTGTGCTATGCCCAGGGCCCATTAAGGACTGCATCTAGGGCTGGCTGGCTGGTGCGAAGGACTTTCAGTAGATGCCCCGGCCCAAGCTTTCCCCCACTGCCACATAGCAGAGCCAGAGCAAACGTTCTAGCTTATTGCTCCCGCGATTCTGGGCTTCCAGATAACGAGCTAGTGTGTTCTCCCAGACCCCCCATACCAACCAGATGCACAGTGGGTCCTTGGCATCACACAGGGCGAGCAGGCTGGTCTTGGACACCACAGCCGTGACCCAGATTTGGCCCAAGTGCATGTATGTGTTCTCTGATCACCACCCTACTTGGCTGGACACCCCCTCCCCACACTTGGGGTTTGTATCATCCCAAGAGATAAGAGTATGTACACATGAAGTCTCCAGAATAAGGGCTGGAATGTGGGCTCAGCGTTTGCCTAGCACTGTGAGGCTCTGGGTTTGATCTCTAGCACGGTTCCAAAAGAAACAAAGCACAAGAAAAACTGGCTTGCAGGCTCTGCTACCCCCTCACCAGCCTAGCATGCAGTCAGACATGTCCACTGCCAGCCACCTTTGCTGAGGCTGGCAGATGGGGGAGGGAGTCAGGCCACAATGGCCACACTGTAGTCCCTTGCTGGGGCCAGCTCTGCCCTTGCCTTTTCCACCTCTGCTTCCAGATCATCCTTCCTTTCCTCCAGAGTCCACCCCTCCCATGCTCTCCAACCAGGGAGCCAAGAACTCAGAACTACCAGGCTCAGGGCCAGGGAGGAGTGGCTGGGGGCTCCTCTGTCCATTCTTCTTCCCTCTGAGGACCCAAGGCTGCAGGGAAAGGACTGTGTGAGCCCCAAATGCAGAAAGAAGAAAAGGACCATGTCAGTAAACTCAGAAGAAGCTTCCTGAGCTCCAGTAGGCTTCCTGCATGGAGGATGGGGAGGGGGGCTCAGGACAGGAAGGAAGAAGGGAAGGAGGGAGGACGGAAAGAAACAGCAGTGTTTCCCACCAGCAGAGTGGTTTTGCAGTCAAGCCCTACATCAGCCCAAACTATCCAAACCAGCAGAGCATCCAGCTCTGAGCCAAGGCTTCATAAGTGGGAGCAGAGGAGACCGGGCTCTGAGCTGTCCTTGAACAACTGCTTGGGGAGGGGCATAGCTGCCGGACTCCTACTTACGTGTAGCTCACCTTTCCTGCTCTTGGACCCTGGCAAGGCCCTTTGGAAAATCAGGAACTCAGAGAAATAGCTCAGGCAAGTAAGGTTAATTCAGAGTCCAAGAAATCCCCTGCAGATCCCTAAACCACTAATTCATCCTTCCACACCTGATTCTCACCACATCCAGCTGTTACCAGATCCCACCTGGTTTAGTAAATCTAGTTCTTCCCCAAGTCACCCCACCATTCAGGCCAGGGTCCTTCTTGGTTTACAGGGGTGCCCCTGCATGGGTAGGACAGGCCTCACACTGTTTTGGAGTCCCCTTGTCTCAGATCACAGGCAGGTTAGGGGAAAACTGGGCATTCCAGCTTGGCAGCGGGTTGGGAACAACTCAGGTGATATGTGTTAGGCTGGGGACAGGAAGAATGGCATGTCTTTCTGTGGAGCTCCAGGTAACAGAAACGAAGGCCTAACTTACTGTGAGGCACTGCCTCTACCTCTACCTAGTTCTGGCTGAACTCAGCCTGAGCCCAGGTGTCAAACAGAGCAACTCATGCGTGGGTCAGCCTCTGGCAGAAACTGCCTCCCAGGCCAGGACTGGTGCCGCCTGTCTGTGCTGTCCTCATCCCATGGGTCATGTTACATCTTTGGCTGGTGTTTGGGTAGGAGGATGATATCAGCTACATGCCAGGGTTGTTTACCCTTGACTCAGTGCAGAAAGGGGACCCGCGGAGCCTTGTGGGCCTGAATATTTTTCATTCCTAACTCCTTCAGGACCACTGGGCTACAGCTTTCCTGCTGGCCCTGGACGTAGTAGTAGTGGACGGAGGGTCCACTACTGCTGAGAAGCAGCACCTCAGGCCAGAAAGCAGGGGCACAGGAGCCCCAGCAGCTTCTTCCCCAAGGGCCCTGCTTCATGGGAAGGAAAGCAGGATCCACACAAGGCCCTGGCTCTCCTCAGAGCAAGGCAAGGGAGATGGGCATGGTGGTCATGCCTGAGATCCCAGCACTAGGAAGGCAGAGGCAGGAGTGCTGAAAGTCTGAGGCCAGCCTAGTCTACACAGTGAGTTCCAGGCCAGCCAAGGCTGCCTAGAAAGACACATCTCCCTCCCCCTGCTAAATGAATAAGTCCAGAGGAGGCAAGTCAAATTGATTACAGTTGGGAGGTTTTAGACAGCGCAGCAACAGAGGCTGGCTAAGCATGAAGGCAGAATGCCACCCTCCCAGTGCAGGATGACCCCTCTGGGAATAGACTACAATGACCATCTTGATCTGGAGGGGACTCATCCTAACAAAGCCACTTCAGTAAGTACGAAAGCCACAAAAGGACTGGGGCCCTGTGGGGCCAAACAGGAGCTGAAGAGGGAGGTATGCCCAGCAGGGGCATCTCACAGCTGACCACAGGGGAGGCAGAGCCCACCTGGAAGCGTCTCTGCAGTAGTGATGGACCTGGAGCTGATAAAGGATGGATAAAAGCCCTTTGAAGTTTGGAGGACTGAAAACCCTTGGGCAAGGGCACAACCCCCGACTTGACAGAGTCCCTTTGCGGCAGGCAGTATGTGGGCCCTCTAGGTTGTCTGGGGAGCTTTTCCAAGCTTGAAGATGCCTTTCTGCCAGGCACCCAGGAGCACCGACTTTCTGAAGGACCCCAGAAAGGGAATAATGGGGCTAGATCCTATAGACAACATCCTCAAGCCAGCCCGATGCTGCCAGGGCAGAAGCATGGGGAGACTAAAGGCGGGTCTTGAGCCACACTCAACCTGCTGTGGTGAACAAGGCCACCAACAGGAGTGTCTTTATGGGCCAACCCATGGCAGGTGTCACAGAACCTACTTCCTCTGAGGGTCACTACCTTTGCAGCACTCACCTGCTCTATAGAGCCAAGATGCATAGGCCGATGGAGAGGCTCAATGAACAGGAACCACTCCACGCACATGCTCCTGGCCCACAGGAGGAGAGACAACCAGGGTCTGCAGTGAGGGTATCATGCTGTGGGGAAGCCTGGCCCCCATGACTTCAAGTATACCCTGAACCTGCAGAGCTGGGCCAAGCTGAGCAGAATGGTAGGTCACATGTGCCTGCCAACAGCCCCCCCCCCAAGGAGAGAGTGCCTCCTTAGTTTCAAGCACTCAGCTTCTAAACTGTCCCTGCAGTCAGAAGTAGGGATCCCCAGGCCACTTCCCGGTTTGCTAGAGCACCACATAGGCCTCACCTGGTAAGGACCCAGGAGGGGGTCCAAGACCCAGAGGTAGCCACCCTAGGCTCAGGCCATGTCTGACGAAAGAATCCTGCTGCCTTCCTACACAGCTGCATCCCCATGGTGCCTATGGTCGGCCGGGCCCACTGGGGGACAGACACCAGGTCTCGTCATCTGCACAGTCACTTGCTCTGACACCTTCTCTGATAGTGGGAAGTCAGTACGTCCCAAGCCCACACATGGACCTAATGGCTTCCTGACAATGTTGTACGGTATGCCTGGACCCAGGAAGACAGGCAGGCCCTGGCCCCTAGAGGTTCCAGAGCAGGGAGCCTGCCTCCTGCCCTGGCATGTCTTAGCGGGTGCTCCAGGGATGTGAGGAAGAGGATTCTCCCAGGCACTGTCCTTTCCTTTCTGGGGTCACCAGGGTGCCTCTGCCAGCGGAGGCCCACGTGGCTGGTGATGGTCCGTGGCCTTGGGAGCACTGGTTCCAGAGCCTCGAAAGACCCATCTGCCCTCCCTCTCCTGGCTGCGCACTCCACAGGGACAGCAGACTACGTGGTGGTCGGGGCTTACCAGTGTGAGCGGAGGACGTTCAGAAGCAGGATGACAGCGCCCAGGGAGTAGCAGGCTAGGTAAGGGGACCCAAAGGCCCTACTCAGCTTTCGGGTCTTCTGCTCCCACCTTGCCACCTGCAGGGAGGCCAAGATAAGAGAAGAAGTTAGACTTTTGTTAGGATATGGGCCTAGGTCCAAGGAAAGTGAGCTGCAGGGACAACCAGTCATGGCAGCCAGCTATGCCTAGGGCCACTTCACAGGACTTCTAGCCTTTCTTGGTCCTGACAGGATGGCAGACAAGACAAGCCAGCAGTCACTCAAACATGGGGTGGGCAATGCTCAGGCTATCCGGAAGGCCACAGCATCCCACAATAAACAATTCCAAAGGGTCCTATTATCAAAGAAGAAGCAGATGTCAAAGGAAGTCCCAGACCCCCTCTGGTCCCTATCAAGGACTCCTATGGAGTCCATTTGAGGGGTGAAACAGACAAAAGGCTGGCCCCCACCCTCACCCCATGCTCAGACCAAGCCTCTCCCAAGTGTGTGGGTTTGTGTCACAGAAATCTCCACCCCCCACCAACCCCACCCGCTTTCTTTTCTCAACTAATTGCATCTGGAACCTCAACTGTAGCAGCTAACAAGGAGGGAAGAAAGCAGGGAGCTCTTGTGCCTCTCTGCTAGCTCCTCCCTCTCTCTGCTAGTCCCTCTCTCTCTCTGTCAGCCCCCTCTCTGTTAGCCCCCTCTCTCTGCTAGCCCCCTTCTCTCTCTCCCAGCCCCCCTGTTAGCCCCTTCTCTCTGCCAGCCCCCTCTCTCTGCAGCCCCCTCTCTCTGCTTCCGCTCTCTCTGCTAGCCTCTCTCTCTCTCTCTCTCTCTCTCTCTCTCTCTCT
>PVHP010019539.1:0-31747 GCA_004024765.1 Zapus hudsonius
GGCGTCTGGCTGGCTTATCCTGTGTTTACTGAATGGCTGTGGTTATGGGTCTCTTGCTTATCCCACCACTCTCTGCAGGATTCCATATGGATCCTTCATGGAAGATCTGGTGTGGCTCATCTCTTGTCTGGATGTCAGCTATCATCCTGCGGATTGTTGGTAGGTTTGGAGGATCCATAGCTCTCTCTCTGCTTTCTGAAAGATACAAACAGAATCTCCATCAGAGAGTGTGATCAATATAGGTTAATTTAGATACACATTTCTGACTTAGCTATATTCTAATATTAGTAGCCTCTTTGTAAATCACTTGTAAAGTGTATTTCTCTTTGGGGGCCCAAGACTTTGGTTCCCGGTGCATTTCACCCTGAGTTCCCGGTTCTGGTTCCGGGCTCCCCATCACTGAGTGGATTCCTTGGCCAAATTAAAAGCTGTTGATTGCTTCCCCCAGGCTTTGGCTCCTCCATTGCACAAGTGCTCAGTTCATGGTTCACTGTTCTCTCCCAATAGGCAGTGTGTTCAGTGTGTTCATGGTGGCAGATTGTGTTTCATATCAGTGGTCTCTGTTTACTCCAACTGTCGTTGACCAGTTTCCTCTGGCAGTTTATGCAGTGCCTTTCAGCTCTGCACTAATACCATCTGGGGACTGGTTACCATTCTAGACCTCGACGGGTCTCTCTCCATGCTGATAGATGGCTTCTGTAGTTTCTTCAGCAACAGGATCATTTCTCAGGCCTGGGGTGGGTATTCAGGAGCTTTGACAGAATCCTGTCTTGTTTTTGTGACCTCATGGGTCACTTTGGTCAGCAACTCAGTGAAGGAAGGAGCTGGCGACTGGAACCAGGAGTTGTCAATTTTTCACAGGCTTAGACTATCTCCCCTTCTATTCATGGCCCCTCTTGCCAGATGACACTACTTGCTCAATAAGTTACATTGTGCACATGAGGATTTTGTGCTTTTGTACCACTTATGGCTTAGCTTCCTGCTTAAGTCATCCCCTCCCTCATCCCTTACCCCTCTTTCACAAACTCTTACTTCTCCCAACTGGTCTGTGTAGAGTTTACAGTCACCCTGGTTAGGAACTGCATATGAGGGAGAATATGCAATGTTTGACTCTCTGTTCTTTTGAGAGATCACTTAGTAAGATCTGCTCCAAGTCAGACCATTTTTATCTAAATTTCGATATGTCATTTTTCCTTTCAGCTGAGTAAAATTCCATTGTGTAAATATACCACAGATTTGTTTGATAACAATATCTTTTTTATATATTTTTAAAACCTGGGTACAAATCCACCATGTTTATCGCCATACTTGGTGTCATATTCTGTGTCTACAACAACCTTTGTCCAGAGAAGGTGTATTATTCTTGTTGGGGATAAAGGAAGACGTTTCTAATGCTCTGGCTTCATGAGGTCTCTTCACAGATGACCTCAATTTTCTCTACTTCAGTCTCCTTCAGGGATGGTGAGTTGACATGAGCTAGAGTAAGCTTACTCCACCATCTGGTGGCAACAGTTCCTTCACACACTTTCTACTGCTTGGCCCAGATCAGGTCAGTGGAGCAGAAGGACGGGTGCAGTCCTTCAGTTATTCTGAGTTCTTTGTATATAACCCAAGGCTAGCTTTGTGGGCATCTATTCCAAAGAGGGCACTCCTACTGAATTACCATGATTTATTTTGCATTCTCCACTTGGGTACTGTTGCGGTCAGCTTTCTAGTTGCTGCACAGAAAGAACCCAAGCAAAAGCGGCTTATGGAGGAATGGGTTTATTTGGCTTACAGACTCGAGGGGAGACTCCATCCTCACAGGGAAAATGATGGCATGAGCAGAGGGGTGGACAGCACCTCCGCCACAGCACTGCAAACAGCAGCAGGAAGGTGTGCCAAATACTGGCAAGGGAAAGCTGGCCTATAACCCCCATAAGCCCGCCCCCAACAACACAGCTCCATCGAGGTTGTAAAACCCAAACTGCCATCAGCTGAGGATCAATTACCCAGAACACATTCATTTGTTTGTGGGAGACACCTGGATCAAACCATGACAGGTACATTTTGAATGATGTTTTCCTAATTTCCAAGACTTTGTGGATGCTAGGTGGGTGCTCTGCACACTGAACCACGTTTTCCCTATTTTAAGTGGTTTATTATTGGTTTTTCAAAGTTTTTGTATGATATGAATATAAGTTTTTGGGTCATGTATCATGTATATTTGTGTGGACATGATACACGTGTAGGTGTGCATGTGTAGGGGTGTACATGTGTATTTGGAGGCAAGAACTCAATTTAAGAATTTCATCCACTTTGTTTTGGAGATAAAGTGTCTTTCTGACCTTGATCTCACCAACTAAGCTAGATTAGCTGGCCAGTGTCCCCCAGGATCCACCTGTCTCCATTTTGCAGTGATTACAAGTGTGTGCCACTCTATCTATTTTTTTTTAATTTGTGGGTCCTAGGAATTGATCTCAGGCTTTCTTGCTTGAGGGGAAAGCACCTGAATGAATGTCTCCCAAGCACTAGGATATGAGCTCATTATTGACCATCTAGTTTGTGAATACTTCTTTTCTGTTTTTGGCTTGACTTTTCTTACTGCTAACACTTTCTGTAGAAGAGACAATCACAGCATACTTATAAAACTTTCTCTGATATGTGTTACAGTCAGTACAGTATGGATATCATACCTTTAAAAACTATTATTGAATTCATGAACACAAATATGTGATCTGTTTTCTTCTAAGTGCTTTGTAGTTGTAAGCTTTGCCTTTAGAGCTGAAATCCATTTTAAATTCATATTTTATAGACTGGCTGCTATCACTTTAGATTCATTCAATCTTTTTGTCAGTATTATTCAATTATTCCAGCACTCTTTGTTGAATTGGATTTTATTTCTCCATTGAATTACTACTATATCTTATGAAAAATAACATATAGTGACGTGTGAGTCTATTTCTAGACTCTGTGTACATCTACTGCTTATATCTATGAGTTTTCTTGTACCAAACTCTCTGACATCTATAATTTTATATTAGGGTTAGAAGTTAAGTCATTTGCATTTCAAGGCCTTGCTCTCTTTTTAAAATGGTAGTTTTCTGCTTTTATACATAAATTTTATATATAATTTTATAATTAGTATTTGATTTAAAAAATTCTGTCTAAGACAATGATTGTGGTTATTTAGTGTATAGGTCACCTAGAGGAGAACTGACACGTAACTAAATGGCACCTTCTGATCCATGAACTGATAATGTAGGATTTTTGATATTTTGTAATTTTTAGAATGATAACCTTGTATTTCCTTGCTTGTATATGTATCTAGTATTTATGCATCCAACATTCCATGTTCCTCAATACTATTGAAAATGTTACTTGAAAAAAAAATTCACAGCTAATGTATAGAAATAGAGTTGAATTTTTATCGTGACCCTGTAACTTTTTAAACTGGATATACTATGATTAGTTTCATAGCATGTTTGGTAGATTCTTTGAACATTGGTATACAGACAATCATGATATTTTCAAATAGAGACAATTTTATCTCTTCTACTCAATTTATAAATCTATGGTAGTTTAAATCAGGTGTCCCCCATAAAGTCATATGCTCTGAATGCTTGGTCCCCTGCTTGGGGAAGTGTGGGAGATGGAGCCTTGCTAGAGGAGATCTCTTGCTGGAGGTGGGCTTAGGGATGTTATCAGAGCCCAGCTCCCTCTCTTCCTGCTGTCTTCCAATTGCTTTCACAAGGAGTGATGTTCAAGCTCTACTCCTGACTTGCTTTCCACTACCACTATGAAGCTGCCCCTTGAGACAGCTGTGTTTGGTTGGGTGTTTTGTCCCAGTCATGAGAAGGTAACTACAATAATGCCTTCCATTTCTTCTTCCTGTTCCTCTATTGGATGCTTCCATGCTTCTTTTTAACCCTTTGTTCCTGCTTGGTAAGAAATCTGGATCACAGAACTGCCCCCTAGCTTCCTCACTGTTCAAAACTTCACGATTCACAGGATGATGGCTGACAACCTGACAGGAGATGAACCACCCCTGGCCTATCATCTAAGGACCAAACAAAACCTATGAGAAAGTGGTGAGATAAACAAGAGATGATCACCACAGGAAGTCAGATAACCCATAAAAAGTCAATGGAAACAGACACCAATGTTACCCATCATAATCCGAAGCAGAAGTCCAGAGACACTTAAGATCTCAACAATAAAGCAGACTTAAAGTTCACTCACCATGACTCAGGGAACTGAGAGGAAGAGGGGGCGGAAAGTTTGTAAGAGCCATAGTGGGGGAGAATATCCAGTCATTGCCCCCCTCAGCAACATTGCACAAAAGAGAAAAAACAAAACTGGTTACCTCTTATACAATTCATAACCCCCTACTCTATCTCCACCCCCCATGGACAGATCCAGTTTGCCCACCAAGGAGGGTCCCCAGTGGTTTTGGGACAGAGATGAGGGAAATGGGGATACCACCACAAGATCTGCTCATACAATGTAATAATTTATAATAAAGATGTTTTAAAAACTTCACCCATTTCTTCCTCCTATTTTTAATATAAATTATAGAAGCAGATAATTTTTCAAATGAAACAAAGCAATACAAATCCACTTCTACTGGATAATGGCACAGTGAACACCTTATCATTAACAGCTCCAAAAATTATCAATATATGGCACTTATATTGTTCTGTATGTACGTCTATCAATTTCCTTCTTGTGCTTTCCCTGCTCACTGTATTATTTAGAAAACATGTCTAGAGCTAGAGAGATGGCTCAGCAGTAAAAAACACTTGTTTTCAAGGATGGATGGTCTGGGTTTGATTCCTTAGCACCTTACATAAAGCCAGATAGATGCATAAAGTGGCACATGTATCATTTGCAGTGTCAGGAAACCCTGGCATGCCCATATTCACTCTCTCTGTGTCTGTCTGTCTTTCTCTCAAACTTGATAAATAAAAGTATTTTTAAAAATCCAAACAGCATATTATTTTCTGATAGACCTTTGGCAGTGGACATGTCATGATACTATAAATTTCTGAAAGTTAGAATGGAACTCACTCATAATTTTATATTCACTGTATACTGACATACCTTACACATAGACTACATTCAAGAATTTTTGTGTGTGTGTGTGTCATTAGAATACAATATTTAACTTCAATAATGTTCTAGAAACTCATTTTTTCTTTGAAAATCATCTTTGAAGTTATTGCCTGTATTTAATTGTTTAGTCTTCTTTTTGAAAGTGCTTTGGTTAATCCATTTGGCAGTATATAAGTAACACAAATGTGTGCTAAAATACAGTACTGCAATCATTGTACAGTCAACTCTTCCTCAGGACGCAGAATTCCCAGGGTACTGCTGTGCTCCCTTCAAATCCACACCTCTTCATCCTGAAGGAAGCTCAACTAGGAATGCTACCCTCATATTTGAAATAGATAGATGTACACCTAGCTATTTGCTGCAACAAAATATTGTTTAATTTGGCACGTTTATGAGGATCATAAAAAGATTAACATTTGTTTTACATTTATCATTTTAAAATTAAGAGCATTTGGACAATTAATCATATTTAATGTAACTCTTGGTGTAGTATATTCAAATACACCCATCATGGATATTCTCATCTATTCTGTGTTTCTCTTTGCTGCTTTTCTTTTCTTTTTAGGATTAAACATCAACATCGTTTTCTGTTTTATTTCACTTCCACTTGTCCTTTTGCTTAAACCTTTCAAATTTTGTTGTGGTGATTCTAAGTTTGATAATATATGTCTTTAACTCACACTATATTTCACACAGTTGACATTAAATTATATTACTTCATAGTTGTCTGAGAATTTTATATTAGGATACTTTCATTTCTTCCTTTTCACCCATTTTTATTATTATTGCTTTTTATTCTATTTCTTAACTGAAGTAAACTTTTCAGTGCATTGCTACTGTTTGTGCTTTAGAAATCTGATTTGCTTTTAAATTTATTGACTTTTAAAAGTCAATTTTCCTTTCCATTTTTAACATGTCTGCTGCTCTAGTTTTCTTTGTGCCGATTGAAGTTTCATCTGATGCCATCCTCCTTGTACAAGAAGGACTATTTTTAGCTTTCAATGTAGATCAAATCTTCTGGCTATGTTATTTTAGCTCTTTTCTTTAGAAAACACCTTTATTTTATTTTATTTTTTGATATTTGGCTCTGCAGGACATAGAATTCTGGGCTGAGGATTTCTGTTGCATGAAGAATGATGCTTTAGTGTACTTACACTCAGAAGCATCCTAATGAGAAGCCTGCCCCTCCCAAGTCTGACTTCTGGTAGTGTACGTGTTAGACAGTTTGATAGTGCACAGATGTCATACTCTCTGTCTGTAAGTTTAAAAATTATTAATAATCACTCAGCTGTGGCCTGTAATACCAGCACTCAGGAGAATGAGGCAGAAAGACTGCTCTGAATTTGAATTTTTGACCTTTTCTCTCAAAAAAAAAGGGCCACTCAGGGCCCTGGACTATATAGTGAGTCCCTGGGTTAGCCTGGGCTACAGACTAAGACCCTGTCTCCAAAATAACAAATTATCTGGCTAGCAAGCTAACTAACTAAATGAAAATAAATAAATGAAAATTCATTCATGTTTGTTCTCTCATTTTCCCAACGAATAATATATTCTGCTCTGTGTATTTCTCACAGTTCATCCTTCTCCCATGGTTGGTCATTTGGGCTTATTTTATTGCCAATTTTTATGAACAGTGTTGTTCTGACCACTTTTGTACACAGTATTTGTCTCATCAGTCTATTTTACTCACCCGTGAAGTGTTGATGGACTTATAAGGAATGCATGCTAAAGGTAAAACCTACAGAATTAGAAATATTCTTACAAAGTATTGTCTTTAATGAATTCTTCCACATATTATGAATTATAAAGACTGCTTACCTCACTTTTGTTTATCTGCCTTGCTTTTGGCTGCCACATACCCGTTACCATCCTGTTTTCAATGCTATTATGTCCTAATTCTTTATTTCCTTTTTTGAACCTGGATCTTGGCTTCATCTGTGACTTAAGATCAGATCTTGTTCTCTGGTCTGGATGCTATTATTCCATGGGTTTGATTTTTGACTGCCAAATGAGTCTGGTACTGCTTTCAGCTACTGAATCAATCAAATGTTCTTTCACACACCTCAGTTCTCAGCTCACACGGGCTGGGAATTCTTGCTCAGCCACTGTATAAGTGCATTGATATCTGAACACTGAGACTGAAGTAACTCTACAATTATCACCCTTTAAATAGACTTCATTTCATTTTGGAAATTGACCCAACTGGTTAAGTTGTCAATGCTGCAATCCTCTTTCCTCTGCTTTGTTAGATCTAGATATACAATCTATGATACATGATTTGAGCTGTTTCTGTATGGGGCAAAGTGAGACTTTGCTTTCTGTTTTTATTTGCTGAAATGACTCTATGAGCCAGTATAATGCTCTCAGGAAGGCTATTAAAACTGAGGTGTGATATGTATTAGGACTGATGTACTGACAGAGTTGATGTTTATGTTCTTAATGTCAGTTTCCTGGGAATATATGTTGTGATAACAAACATATAGGAAAAGAATAAGATAGAAGTCATGAGAAAAACTGCATAAAGGAATACTCATTTTCTATATGCTACCAATTCCATTTTCCCTAGGGAAATATTGATTCAAAGCAGCTATGAAATACATAGAATTCTCTTCCCTTGATAGTGTTCGTTATAAAATTAGGGAAAATAAATATGGTTTGAACTCTCAAGGAGATTAGAACCTAACAAAGATTAGTATGTCAATGAATACTAATGATGTTTCAATAAATGCATGTAGAGAAACATAAATAAGCATAACTACACAGAGGCACATATCTGTGTATTAAGACAAGGCTGGCTCTGAGCTTGAGAATAAGCAGTGAACGTGGCATGAATCAATATACTTTCTTATCTAGGAGCTTTAAATGTAAATCTTTCCTTTCTTATTTGTTATTGCAGATGCTTTGTTTTCTTGAGACAGGCTTTTTTTTGTAGCCTAGGTTGGTTCTAAGAACTCAGTGCGTATCCAAGGTTGACCTTGAACTCCTAATTCTCCTGCACCCACTTCACAAATATTGTTCACACATCTTTTCATACCATTTTCCATGATACTGTTGATGAACTGCTAAGTTATCCCTTTATAGCCCAATGTATTGGCCCCTGGTTCTTGTGAGTGCCACCAATGATAGGGTTTATAGCTGTCTCTGCCCCTGAAAGAACTCCTGAGCACATAGGACTCAAAACACTGGCTTCTGAACAGAGAGCATGCTTATCACTTGGTAATTCACTAGAAATGCAAATTCTCAGGCCTCATGCCAGAACTATTGGATTAGACACTGTCCTAGTCAGCCACATGCCGCTGGGATGAATCTCCAAACCAGGCACAGTTTTGGGAGGAAAATATTTATTAAAGTAACAGATCCAGGGGAAGTTCAATAATGAAGAAAAGGCTGGCCCCCTTTCACAGATCCAAGCAGAGAGAGAGAGAGAGAGAGAGAGAGAGAGAGAGAGAGAGAGAGAGAGAGAGAGAGAGAGAGAGAGAGAGAGAGAGAGAGAGAGAGAGAGAGAGAGAGAGAGAGAGAGAGAGAGAGAGAGAGACCCATCACCTCCAGCCATCTCATTTCAACTCCATCTAGCAAAACAACAGGAACTTCAGGCCTGAGCTCAGACTGCTCTTTGCATATGCATAGCTGGAATTTCACATCCACCTTAGAAATACCCTAGGAGGCTAGGGCAAGGTGACACTTCCTCCAGCCAGGAGGCTGAAGACAAATCTTTAATGCACTTCGAATCTATTGGGGGACATTTAATCAAATTACCATGGACACTTTAAGGATGGGAACCAGAAATCCACTTTAACAGGCCTACCATGGGATTCAGATTCACATTGAAGTTTGGGAACCATGGTGTCAGCTGATGGGAATCACTAGTAGATTAGGACCCAATTCTACTCCAGCTCACAGTGTATGTAAGATACAGAGAGTACAGAAGGTCAAACTCCCCAACTTGTGGAGTAATTTTATGTGGAGTGGAGTGATTTATACCTTTAAAAAGGCATCATCAAACTATGGTTCCTGAGCCAAATCTGACTCTCCATTTGTTTTAATAGATAAAGTTTTATTGAACAAAGCCAGGTTCATTTAATTTGTGGTTTTATTTGCTTTCAAGCCACAATAATAGGACTGGCCATCTTGGTCTTTACAGGAAAAGTCTGCTGACCATTGGTTATGAGTCTCACCTATCTGGAAATCATAAGGCCAAAGGTAGACTATGCCAGATGCTGCATCCTCACTTGGTTTTCTCTTCTTTATCCCACTTCTGTTCCTCTGGTCTGTGCTCCTAGAAACCCCAGCGAGCATACTCACATACTTTTTATTTAACGCCCACTTACTCGGTGTTGCTGGTGGCCCTTTAAGGGAGCTAGGATGCATCCTAGATAGATGCTAAATGGGCACTTCTACTAGTTGGTCTTTTGGATCAAAGCTATTCATTTCAAAAAGGCATAGCACTTGTCAACTCCACAACCCTACCTTTTTTTCTTCTACTTCTCGACCTGTATGCCAGTGATAGCATGCTGCAATCTTTCTCATCCTGGTTCTAATATGCAGCTATTTTATTTGTATTGGTGCCTTACAGAACACCTGAAGCTTACATGGCATTTCCCATTATGGGATTTAATCCATGACCATGAACATCTTGTGATACAAAGAGAAGTAAGTCACTCACCCCAACTACCATTGATGATGGGGAAGAGCAAGGTGAGGGTATTATCACAATTCATTAAGTGAAAAATAAGACAGAAAACGTTTGTCCACAGCTTGCTCATGTCTACTGTTTTCCCATAGCATCCAGCCCTACATTCTACTTCCTGAGTGGTTAATTCTTTTTTTAGAAAAAATATAAAGCAGCAATGAAATCTTTAGCTACAGCATACCTTTGATTGCAAGATGCTTTTGAGGCAGAGAAGCATAATCATGTTCTATGATATGGTATGTTTTAAAGTATTTTCTTGCTGATAAGCTAAAGGAAATAGGAAGAAACCTAAATGAAAATTATATTTAGAATCAAGAGCTTCCAGAGTAAAAAATCATGTTCTGGAACAATAAAGAGTGGGAATGAGACGAGAATGAAACTTGCTAATGAAACAGAATCAAATATAATGTAGTGATAGTTTAATGCTGGCAGAGGATTTGGGCTGGGAGGAAGAGTGGAGACTGTTCCTTCTGTGTTTAGAGACAGCTGACCAAATCATGAAGTCTGAGACTGGTTCTTAGGATACAGGCAGGAACAGTTTCTCTACCTCACAGGTCAGGGGGGTCACTGTGGAGGGTCTTCAAATTGATGGGTTCAGATGAGCAGAAGAAAGAAGCTATAGATGCCATGCAATGTCTTTTTTTTATTAGAATAGGAATCTCATGAAGTGAAGTTGGCTTTAAAATGGCATTTGTTGGTGAATTTTCATAAAGAATTTTATAACTGAGAGAGTTTTACCAAACACCCTTTGGGCTTTCCACTTACTTAAAAATCATTTTTGAACAATAATAGAGAGAAGAGTGGAAACCTTGAGATTTAGAATTGCAATCCCACATGCAAACACTAGATTTTGACATAATAATTCAATGATTAAAATTATCAGCAGTGTTGTATTGCTGAATGGATTGTCAAACTGCCTCCTAAATATTTGTCTTTTTACTCAAGATCACTTCTTCTCTCAGCCTTGATCAGAAAAGCTCTTTTTATTTCCCTGCTCCTTTTTTTTCTTGGCAGTGGGAGGTGTTTAATACAGAGTCATAACTGGTCAAATGCTGAAAATATGTGACTAATGATTATTCTACCTTAAGATTATATATATATTATATATATTATATAATATATATGTGTATATTATCTCCTCTAGGGGTCAAGAAACATCTTGGATGATGGGATGTAAAGAATGTAAGAGCTGGAGGAGAGACTGAGGGGAAGAAGGAAGAATAATTTGGTGTACATATGATCAAAATGTGATATATTTCTATGAAAATATCCAAAACAAATAAAATGGTAAGAATAAAAAAAATCTCATCCCAGAATGTTTATTTTAGTTATATTTCATTTCAAATGATATTTTTCCTAAACAGTAATATGATACCATGGAGAAAAATGAACACTTACCATTTAATTATTAGAAAATAAATAATCAATCAGTTTAAGAGATTGATGTAGGTAAAGACAATTTTCACATTTATACATCACTTAAAATACTTCAAATAGCTTTCATTTCTTAATTATAATAATGCAAATAACAGTACAAAAGAACTAGGCATTTAATTGATTCAATAACTTACCACTAATAAAACAACACTATTGTTATATTACTAATAATGCAGTTAACAAATTAATCCTATAACTATGGGACTACCCAAATCTTTTGGAGCAAAGATGATTCCATGAAGACTTCAAGATACCTAGAATTTGGTGTTTGACTTGCCAGGTTTCAGTTCTTTCCTACTTGTGCCCATTTCTTCCTTTTGGATATAGGAATGCTCATTCTGTGCCACTGTGTAGTGGAACTATGCAATTAGTTTGTCCCTGCCATGATGGAATTCATCCCCTAGAACTGTAAACTGAAATCACCCTTCACTCTTTAAGATGCTTCTTGTCAGATATTTGCCCCAGCAATAAGGAAAGTAATGAATACAAGTTTATCTCATGGAACTTCAAAGGAATGTGCACTTTGGACAAAACCAGAAACAGCTGGATTCCAATATTAGCACTGACTCTTATTTGGTTGAAACGTTAATTGTATTATCTAAAGTAACAGAAATGTGTCTTTCAATAGGACGTAGCGTTAATAAGAAACATATTAGGAATTTACATCCATGTACCCGGCACAAAGTCAGTGTAGAATGAGTTTGGGCCTCTCCTTTGATTGCCCTTATCTGCATTTCCAATCTCTGAAAAACACAGAGACTACTTTCCAAGTTACACATGGAAGGTTGGCCATTTGATGATGGAGTAGAAAAATTCTCACCAAAGCATCAAGAATATAGAGCAATTGCCTAAGGTGAGTTCATTTCTAGAGTATGTATGAATTTAGATCCATCTTTCCTGATACCCCAGGCAAAAAGGGAAGTTCATTAGTTGCCTAATGTTCATTGCAGACAAAAGAAACCATAAACATTTATAGACAGAAACAACCCTGTTTTGGAATTAAGTTAAATGAGGTGAGTTTCTATAGAATTGATATTTGCAAGCACAGTGGGCATAGCCTGGCAACAGCTTAGAAGAAGCAGCTGAGATACTAATGAGATGGTTTTATCATCGACCTTCTGGAAAGGCTCAGGGCAAAAGCTTCTATCATCAATCAGTGAAGGCATTTCTATGGAGAACTCGAATAATTTTGTCCAAGTACATTGCTTCCTGATGATCTAACTTAAAATGCTAGACTCTAGAAGGAAGACTATTTAGCCTGTTTACTAGATTGCCTTTTTCAAATATTAATCATAAGCTGGCCATTGGCAGGTGCTTCTTCACACATAATTTATGATTAAAGTCTTACAACTACCCATGGTGCAGCTCTTCTGTGCTGTTGGATAATATGAAAGCCATGTGCTTTAGATACCAGACATGAGGGAGGCAGAGGAAACATTATGCTATGAAACTTAAAAGCTTTGCTCATATTTTTGCCAAGTCAGACAATCAACCCATTTTAGCAGAGGCTTGGCAAACACTGATATCTGTACATAAAGTTGCTATTTCCCTCACAAAGGGACTGACTTTTCTCTGCCATTAGCGAGAATTTCGTAGGTGTACTCCCAAGGTCTGTGTCTCATAATGCACAAAGGACACATGTCACCTTCATGCCACAAGACAAAGAATATTTCCTAAGGGTCAGTGAGTGATGTAGCATGACTATACTTTCTCTAATTTCCTACATTAGATACATTTACAGCAAATATCACAGACTGCCTAAAATAGTGGAATAACCTAACCACAGTTTTGCTTCTGTCTTTCCTTCTGCTCAGTCGGATTCAGATTAAACTGCTTGTACTCTCATTTCATGTCATGACATCCTGTTTTTTCACAGCTGAGAATTTTTGCACTGTTAATGTGTGCTTCCTAGGACATTAGTATGGACATGTAGAGCAGAGCATGTTGAATGCAATTTTATTTCTCATCATTTAAGTTGCACTTACAAGTGTCTCCAATCCATTTTATGTATCTTCTTTAAAGAGGCCATAATTCCAAGACTTGGAGAACAGAATGTGCTCTGGACATTTATAATCAACTACCCTGTTCACATGTATGAGTCCTAAATGGAGCCCTGTCAACACTGGTAGCAATTTTTTTTAATATATATTTATTGTCCATAATGTGTTACATTATTTAGTGGGCAAACCATGCGTTGTTATCCCGAATTCCCGAATTCCCCCCCTCCCCATTCCTGATCAGTTGTATATCCTCCTCTGTGGGCTGTCTGTATTAGTCCTTGTGGCAAGGTATCCTGTATATCTTAGTACTCATCCCAGTCTTCCTGGCCCAAGTGTGTTGTCACTGATGGGTGTCATGCCTCCGGACAGTCTCTCCCACCACGGCTCTCACAATCTTTCCGCCCCCTCTTCCGCTTAGTTCCCTGTTGATTCGATTCCTGCTTCTTGTCACGATTCTTCAGCTGAAGGTGCTACAGTATGTATGTGTTATACCTGTGATGTCCAGAGCAAGGGAAGATTATGACAATAACACATGAGTTTTATTTTGCAACTGGACTCATATTTTGTGTAATATTTCTTTATAATTATTCAAATTTGTAAAAGAATACTTCCCCAGCATGGAGGAAATATTGGATTTTTTGGAGTATCATCATAGAATTAAAATTCACTGGTCAGGACCTCTATTGTGTATATATATATATATATATATATATATATATATATATATATATATATATATATATATATATATATAATTTATATAAATATATATTTTTTTAATTACAAAAAGTCTACATTCTACAATTTTCAAAATATAACATGAACCTTAGCAAACAGCATGTCCATTACCTTGTAAGTAAATAAGGAAACACTTTGGCATGCATCACTCTTGAGCAATTTTGAAAAGAATGTGATCTCAATTATTTAGAAATATTCAAATGTATATTGAATCAATAGGTTACCTAAAAATATTTTGGCTAGAAAGAATGACAGTTGCTTAGTAAGGTAGTTTAAAACTAATAAAAGTCAGCTTAAATAATATTAATCTTTGTATATGATAACACAAGCTAACAACTCTTCATTCTTAAATCAATCAAGGTTATTGGTAAATAATTATATTCTTCATTTGTCCTGTTTTATTCAGTTAGGCACAAGTAGCATTCAATTTCCATGACTGGAAAAAAAATACTCTTGATCCTCAGCATTTTAGAGAAAGAAGTTTGTGATTTCTTTGAAGAATATCTTCATTAATAATGTTGCAAGATAAAATAGTTTGTGTATTATCTGCCTCTTAGCTTTGTAAACTAAGAATTGTGTTCATTGAATAAAAACTACCTCACAAATATGTGCCATGATGTGTAGCTTTACAATGTGCCCTTGTGAATTGCCTTCATTAGGCTAGGAGAGGATCCCTGGCACCTCTGCAGCCCAAAACAAATGAAGGAGCTATGCAAGGGAAGTTTAAATTAACCAACAAGTCCAAGGTAGGGCCCCAAACCCTTCCCTTATTCCCTCATTTTTTGAAAACAGATATTGTCTTGACTGAGAGGATCTCCATGATTCTGTAAGTCTGAGCTGACACATGGAGTCCTGAGCACTTATACTATTCCATTAGAGTTGAAGCTTAGACTCAGAGTGGAGAGTCCTTTGAGGGTAGGCATATGTATTATTTGGTATAGCCCCCCTTCTTAATACAGCTATTGGTACCCATTGGTCTCTCCATGAGCCTCTTATCTGAACAAACACAAATGAATATTGTCATAACACATGGATAAACTCTTATCAAGTTTTCCATCTCATTCCTGACTTTGAAGCAAAACACAAGCTGCTTCAGGGATTTGTTGACCATCAACACTCTCTGGCTAGCACACTTACGGCCATCTTCCTTTTTCCTGAAACTCATTTAGATTGTCACCCTTTTCATGGTCCTTCAGAAGGATGCTATTGTTCTGAGAGCCACAAACAGTGAAACTAAGACCTGATAATTAAGGCACACTTATACTCATGAATTTGAGAGAGTGACTCCCTTTCAAGTGACCTAAAATTCTATGCTAGGAACTAAACGCCATCCTGGCAGGCAACCTCTAAGATCATGCTTACACCTTGCTTGTTTTCCTTGGGTTCAAATAGTTAAAATGTGTCTGCTGATCACTGTGATGGTACTGGTAGAAATTTCTATACTGTGTTGCACATAGTATTAGAGTGGAGAAGGTAGCCACTTAGCAGAGGATGGATCTGTAGGTCTCTAGCACTTTCGATCCCTTTTCTTGAAACTCCAGATCAAAAAGTAGCTTTCACTGATGAGGTTTATAACATTTTCCGAAGCTGAACTGTAGATGCCTGGTGCCTTGTCTTATTTCTTCATAAGTCTACTGAAGTCAGAATTATAGTCTATTTTGCTTTATCTGGTCAAGTAATTATTTCTACTTATTGGGGAAATTACTCAGGCAATATTTAAATTAAAAGTTGGAAGATTGGGAAACCAAGAATATGCTTATTACCCCTGTTCTATGCATAGATGAGGAGAGAGAGAGAGAGAGAGAGAGAGAGAGAGAGAGAGTGGTCATGTGTGGTAGCATGGTGCTGGGGATCCTCGGGGGCTTACTGGACCAGTCCATGGGGTAGGGGGGTTATGAATTGTACAAGCAACAATTGTTGCTGAGGGGACTCTGGATATTCTCCTCCACCATGGCTCTCACAATCTTTCCGCCCCCCTCTTCCGCTCAGTTCCCTGAGTCATGGAGGGTGAGTTTTAAGTCTGCCTTATTGTTGAGATCTTAAGTGTCTCTGTACTTCTACTTTGGGTTGTGTAGGCTATCCTCGGTGTCTGTCTCCATTGTTCCTTCATGGGTTATCTGTCTTGCTGTGGAAGTAGAGCTCTTGTTCACCTTGCCACTTCTTCATAGGTTTCTTTTAGGCCCGGTATGCTAGGTTAAGGGTGGTTCATCTCCTTCCTGGATGTCAGCTATCATTCCATCTCTTGTTGGTGGAATTCAGTTATTCTTGGTTCTCTGCCTTTTGAAAAATATAAATAGAATCTTCAACAAAGAGTGAGATCAGTATAGGTTGAATGAGACACATGTTGTTAATTTGGTGAGATTCTAATGGTGTAGCCTCTCTGTAGATCTCTGGTATTAGGAGTTTCCCCTTGAATCCAGGTTTTGGTTGCCATAAGAGTTTGTCATAAATCCTTGTTCCAGTTAAGGGTTTCTTGCCTCTGAGCAGATCTCTTAGCCATTTAACAAGCTGTTGATTACCCACCTAGATTTAGAGCCACTGTTGCACAGATGAGCACTTCTTGGCTTTCTGGTCTCTACCATCTAGCAGTGCACTCAACAGTCTTGAAACATCAGCCAGTATTGTATAGCAGTGGCTTCTATTTTCTCTGAATACCATTGACCAATTTCTCCTGGCAACTCATGTAATGCCTTCCAGCACTACACATGCTACCATCTGGGAGCTGGTTAGCATTCTGAATCTAACAGTGTCTCTCAGTGTTGTGTGTTGACATTCTATGGTATCTTCAGCAAGAGGGTCTTACCTTTGTCCTGGGCCTGATATTCAAGAGTGTTGAAAGCCTGTCTTGTTTTGGGGACCTCGTATGTGGTGCTTGTCTCTTTGTTCTTGTGCGAGTTTGATAAGAATGATCTACTAGTTCAATTTTTGATGATTTAGCATGCATTATAATATGGTTATTCTTCCATATAGACAATGCAATGATCACATGCAATAAAATTGACATAAATTACCTGATGTTGTCAAATATTTCCCTGATGTTGTCCAATATTCAAATTTTCCTCACTGATATTCAGAGGTCTTTTAGGTCTGGCTTCTTTGAATGAGATTCAGTAAAGGAGTGTGTATTGTATTGTTTATTATTATTTCTTACAAGTTTATTTTCACTAGTTATATATAGAATGTATGTTTCCTCTCACAATTTCCCCAATCCTGACTACGGTTGTGGTCTTGGTTCTTGTGTTCCTGAAGAAGGAGAAGTCACATGAGAGGGGAGAGGTAAAGGGAAAGTCATCGAGGTTTATTTTTAACAGGTGAGTAAGCAAAGGAAAGTACACAGATCAGAGAGGGGAGCAAGTCATGAGTAGATGAATTCAGTAGAACATGAAGTACATTCATTTTTAGAGTTATACAATTTGAAATATAATTCCAAAATTTATAATTTCCATAATTAGCTTTTAAAATTCTAAAAAGAGGGGCAGGGAAGAGTATTTACATGAATTTATGAGCCAAGGTAACAGTTTAGAAAAGACTGAATCACTAGCAGGTCAGGGAATTTCAGCCCAGTCAGTTTTGCCTAAGCATTTTTTTTTTCCCCCCTTTGGAGCAATCAGGAGTGATCAAGAGTGCCTCCATTCCTTTAGTTTTTTAGGTTTTGGGGACAAATAAAAAAAAGTTCTTGCTTTGTGGAACCAATAGACACATAGAGATAGAACACAAGGCAGTTAGAATGTTAATCATAAGTAGAGATATTAAGAACATATATCAGAGAGAGCTTATATCTTGAAGGATGAGAGAAACCTTTAGGTGAAGGTAGCATTTGAGTTCCGGCATTAAACTGGAAGGCAAAGTGAGGAAATGTCTTGAATACAGACTGTAAAGATTAAAAATATCTCAAGCACAAAGCATGCTTCACATAAAGAAGTAAGAATGCAGGTCTGTTGAAGTATAAAAAGCAGTCGCATGGTGTTATTGGAGATAGATTGAAAGATACAGAAAAGGCATATCTTACTGTATCCCTGATCCTGATCCTATAGTGTGAGATAGCATGAGTATACTCGCTCAACAGCTTTTAACCAAAGGACATATGAAGCTTCAGTGAATTCTAGTGGTGACAAATTGAAAGATATGTTCAAGAGAGAAAATAATACGGGAAGGTGAAGGAGTGGTCCCTAAGAAAAAAGGTGAGAGTTTAAACCAGGGAAGGTGTTTCAAGTATGAAACAAAAAGAGGAAAACATTTAGGAGGGCAAGTTGGAATTCTTATGTACATATATAATATATATGACATAAATTTAATGTTCATATACATTTATATAGACTGAATAAACATAATAATCATATAATTATATTGTACTCATAATTTATATAAAATGTTTTATGTCACATTTTATGTCATATACTTAATATATTTTGATAATTATACATCTATATTTCATATATTATACTATGATTAATATGTTATTATCTAATAAATGATATAAGGTATATTTAATATATCACACATATTAAATATATTAATAGCCAAACCCTGTTATGTATCTGTTGCAGCCAGCCACACACTGCTTGGATGAATCTCCAAACCAGGCACAGTTTATGGGAAGAAATGTTTTATTCAAGCTTCAGATCTAGGGGAAGTCCCATAAAAGTGAACAAGGATGGTCCTCTTTCACAGGTCTGAACAGAGAGAAAAACCCATCACCAATACCACACACACAGAACAGGGAACAGGCAGGAGGGCCAAGGAGAATTTCTTCTCCTTTATATAGGCTTAGGGTGGGGTCTTGCAACCCTATCCCAGACTTAATGGCTTCCTGGGTGTCTGGAATTCCCTTCCTGCATGGCCCACACAAGAAAGGATGTTTGCTTCCAGCTTCTTTACATCCTGCCCCTTGCTGAGAGGCTGCCTTTCTGTAAACATCCTCAGAGACCTACCCAAGATAATTAAAAAGATCAAGTTGAAAACAAAACCTAACCATCACAGTATCTATAAGCTAACTTTTCTGATGAAATGTCTTTCTGAAGGTAATTACAATATGTTCCATAAAATAATTATTCACGTAAGTCATTGGCTCTTATGCTGTACCTCCAATGTTTCTGTGGTTAAGCATAAATGGCTGAGTTTAGTGACATTTTAGCTCTTTTAGCTAAAATGTTTTAGGACAAAGAAGTTGTCTGGGATTTTAGGATACCTCTCTTTTACTTAGTGAATCTAATTAAGAAATTCATTGTTTTGGGGCAGGAAAACACAGGATCCTGGTTTTAATCACAACACCCCCACCAAAAAAAAAAAAGAAAAGTTAAAGAAAGAAATGCACTGTTTAAAAAGAATTATTATCAGGGTAAATATTCCAGGATAACCAAATAAATCTTCTCTTAATATGCTAGAGTACTTTGCTTTTGAAGTCTCCATAAGGAATCAATAACATTAATAGCATTTTAGCTTTACAAAAGAAATAATTATATTTAGCATGCGCACAATGCTATTTCACACTCAGCACCAAGGCAATGCAGATCAGTGACATCCCATCAATGCTGACACTTCATTAACACTTCATTAGGAAAACTCAGCTCTCAGTCCTTGTAGTTGTGCCAAGGATGGAATATTTCCTTTCCTTGAAATCCTCTTTTTATTTTTTCCCCAAGGTCCCCGAGCTTCTTGGAATATCTATTTATATCTGCCTTTTGTAAAATATGGATTCTGCTACCATCCCCAATTTCCACATTGGAGGTTCTAGAGTGACCCTGTAAGGACTGACTTGGCACATATATAGTCAGTATTGTAACATTTTTAGTATCATATTAAAGATTTAAGGCTAAATAGTTATCTGGATTCAGTACTCATCCTTGAAGATGTAATTAATTGGCTAGAGAACTCTTCAGAAATAGATATTTTACAAGACAAGGTGTTAAGGAAATAGTTATGAACAGTGTGCCATGTGCCATAAGGAGAATGTCTCTAAAATGCTGGCAAAGAGGAATGGATGTTTGGATTGAGCATTTAAGAACAATTAAGAATTTTTCAAGGAGAAGGTTAAAACTCAACCTTAGTTCTTAAAATGTAAGCGAGAAATCTGCATTGAGAAGATAAGTACTATGGAAACACAGGGCATTTGACCATAGAAACATGGACCATAGGTATCCAATCAGAGTCCTATTGGAACAACTAGGAAGTTTCCCAACATATAAAATTTTAACATATTGAGAATTATCTGAAGTGATATAGACCTAGACCTCTGGGACCAAAGTTTAAGCCTGCTGAGTGACCAAACTGAACCTCAGTCGAGACAACCATTTGTTACTTGTCACTTCAAGTTCTTATATCAATGAGACAGTTGACCAATTACAGCTTGGAAGTCCAATCTTGACATCTTGGTTTCCCCTTCTCTATGGGACTGTAATGCCCATGTGAAATATCAGAGAGAGTGAACGTGAGAATCCATAATATCTTCACCTTCCTCGGCATTGTCAGCATCTCAACCTTGACTTCTGCAGCATCTGCAGCATGCTTATTTCACATGTTGTCAGAACAGACCCATGAACCCACCACAGTTGCTGTGCCTATGTAATTTAGTGTCTGATAAAAAGATACGGAAAATGCAAGCCATATTTAAATGGTGAAGGTGGAGTTCTGAGTCAGCTTTGCAAGAGAGGTCCTCCTCCTCACCAGGTAACCATATCCTACTGTTGGAGTAGCATGAATAAGACACTTTTGAAAGACAGTTGAGCTGGCTGGCTGAGTCCTTTCATGATCATAGCTGCTGAGGACAGTGGCCATGTCTGCCTAGTTCACCACTGGCGCTTACACAAGTGCTCATTATTTATTGAATTAGCAAATGTTTCCAAGACAGAGTTATTTAAAAATGTCTGAGATATTTTAAGGTTCTTTTGTATGTATTGAAACTTGCAAGATGAGGGAAAGCAACAGAGGTACCTATCTGCTTAAAAGATTTCTCTATCAAATTATCATGAACTTCCTTGGAAATAATGAATAATAGAAGCAAAAGACAATATTTGAGGACCCAAGCTATCTTAGCTTACTGTATGTGTATAAAGAAGTAAGATAAAACTGTGGGGCCAATTCTAGTTAGACTTTAACCTTCCAACTTCAGAGAGAGAGCGAGAGCCAGAAAGAGAGAGAGACAGAGAGAGAGAGAGAGAGAGAGAGAGAGAGAGAGAGAGAGAGAGAGAGAGGTGGAAGCCTTCATGTATAAGAGAATAGCCTCAGAGAAGAGATGTCAGCCAAACCAAGAGGTGTGACTGGACCCTCTGGGTGTATCTAAGTCCTAATAGCCAGAAGGGATCCTTAAAATCACCATTCTATGCACTCTAATCATCCCTGAGACCAAACACAGCACATCTCTCTCCCCAGAACAGGAAATTCAGGACAGCAGCCCTGAACCCACAGTCCAGCAGTCACCACGGTTGGATCTGCTTTGACTCAGGTTCATAAGCCAGTGTTGGATATAGTCTTACAGGGTAACCACCTTACCTTCAGAAAGGATCTTTTCCATTTCTGGTTCCATGAAGTTAGTACTTCAGGGAGCAATGCAGACTTGAGGAGACACTGATTTCTTATCCTGTAAATGGGACTAGGAACATGAAGCCATGGCATACCTCTTTGTTCACAACCCCAAATTAACTGGTAAGTTGGTTTGAATGTAAAAGGTCCTAATGTATTTGTGATTCAGCCTCATACTTGATACCCAACTGATGGACTCTTTGGGAGGTAGAGCCTTGCTGGAGGAGGTGTGTCATTTGGGGCAGGTCTTGAGGTTTAAGAGTCTGGCCTTAGGGAGTTGTGACAACTAGCTTACTCTTGCTGCTTCCTCCTGGTTTATGTGACCAGACGTGACATTCAGTTGACTGCTCTTCCATGCAATCCCCACCATGATGAAATTTCCCCTACAAATTTGAACCAAAATAAACTCTTTCCTTCCATAAACTTCTCCTGGTTGGTTATTTTTCTCTAGCAATACGAAGGTAACTGTTACAACCAGTGTCCTGTTTTAGTTTTTAAAAATATTCTTTACTGGGTTGCTTACAGTGTTTGAAACACACAGATCAATAAGCAACAACAGATTGTAAATAAATCATTCAGGTTACAGTTTGAGACATTTGTAGATTGATCACTTATGTGGTAAGAAAAAGAAATGAGTGCATCATTTATACCAGCCAAATGTCAATCATAACATGGCTCAACATCATATTACCTTTGTTTTCATGATATATCAATTAGTGAGCACTTTCTGTAAGGCAGAAACCAGTTAGAGGCTTTCAAGCAGCACCCCTTATGGGAAGAATCTTCATTATTGCCCACCATGCAAGAGACAAAAGCTAAGCTTACTTTCCGTCTTTTATTCTCTTTCAAAGTTCTGTAAGAAAACCAAGAGCTGTCATTTATAAGGGAGAAAAATAACCCAACAGTTTTGCTCTAAGCATTGGGGCTTTATTAGGAATAACAATTGATAAATGTCCTACTTTCAAATTGTTCCTCCTGAATTACTGACTTGTCAAACTTCTACCTATCAGGTGATGTACTGTCAGAGAAATTCCTTTCATAGCTACAATACTAGCTTTCCAACATAAATTCCTTTAGATATTATAATTGTTGAAAGAAACAAGGTTTCCATGGAAGTTTCTGGTACTTGCTTGGCAAAGTTTAAGTAGAGGCTAGGTATAAGGTTAATAATTATTTATTTTTAAACTTATTTGTTAATATTCAGATACATAATATGAGTAAGTCTTGTGATGGTACCCCCATTGCCCTCCTCCCTGCCCCCAACCTACTGAGGGCCCTCCTTAGTGGAATTGCTGAAACAGTACTTGAGATAGGCTGTTATGAACTGTACAACCTGTAGCCAGTTTTTTAATTTGTGTGTTGTTGCTGAGGGGACAATGTCTCTGGATATTCTCCCGTATCATGGCTCTTACAATCTTTCCACCCCCTCTTCCATACAGTTCCCTGAGTCGTGGTGGGTAGAAAATTGCATCCATAGCAAGTCAGATAACTGATGAAAGGGTAATAGAGTCAGACACTGAGGATACCCAAAATAATTAATTCTTTTAATAGAATTTCAAAGGAAATAGAGTTTAAGCCTATGGAACTCACTTCAAGCCTTTTTTCCAAAATATAAAATTCCAAAAATCCCAAACCATCCATTTTTAGAATTGGTAGAGTTTGTGTCTTTATGTTTAAATCTCAGAGTATTTCAGAATAGTGGTGCTTGATGAAGATACTGATTCTGGGCTGGAGAAATGGCTTGGCAGTAATGGTGCTTGCCTGCAAAGTCTAATGACCCAAGTTTTATTTCTCAGTGCCCACATAAAGCCAGATGCACAAAGTGGCACATGCATCTGGAGTTCCCTGCAACTGCTGGAGGCCTGGCATGCCTATTGTCTGTTTTCCTTCTCTCTACCTCTCTGCTTGCAAATAAATAAATAAATAAATAAATAAATAAATAAATAAATAAATAAATAAATGGAAAATATAAATTTTCATTTCTAAGTGGAAAAATGTCAGAAGTATCAGGCTTTTTTTTTGAGCCTTTGTTTTGCTATTAATAAAATCAGGATAAACGATTCACCTTGTTCATGAGTTGAAGAGCAGCCTATATATGCAATGACTGTAAGAAATGTGGGAATATTTTAGCAGTACATAAATGCTTATTATCAATAATAACAGTAATAAGCAGTGCGGGAGTGAGCCCAGGAAGTCAAAGGCAAGACACTGTCACATTGTTTTCTTAAGATTCAAAAAACCTTTGGCTTTCTTATGCATATGACACTTTCCATTGTGCTGGAGAGAATAAAAGCTCTAAATGTGGTTCCTAGTTGTCTCTGGGATTCTTGATGGAGACAGACTTCACATGAAGTCTACATTATGTCACTCACTGTCTGAATTTTCACATTAAGATCTTTAGAAGACAATTTGTTTATTCTTCCTGCAATCTCAGGCTGAATTCTCTTAGATTATCATAGCAGAAATGTTACCTAAAGTACAAAGTATTCCTTAGATTGCTTCAAGCTTCGGTATAATTTTTCTTGTCAATCTTGGAGGCTATTCGTATTTGCAGATGTACTCCTTATTCACCAAGGTTCCCAGGGAGTACAAGGTGAAGTGACTAGAGCTATGAAGACAAGAGGCTATACTTACATTGAAAAGGTTCTAAAAAGAGCCAAGTACTCTGAGGGTCTTTGTAGTAAATTGCTATATCCAGAAGTCTGCAGAGAAATGCCTTCCACTTCCAGCTATATAACTGGATCCAATGATAATTGCTCACATTCACATCCCTTCTCCATTTCCTTCACAAATTTCAATTTATTTTGAGGAATAGATGCTATTAACATATACATGAAATATGTCTTTTACAATCGTATACAAAATTATTACAAGGAAGAAAAGTTAAATATTTTTCTTACAAAGTGTGCTTTGTATAGATGTTATCCATATGGAGATTAGACAGTAAATTCTGTAGATTTAATATTACCCTCTCACTCATGAAAATCAGTCACACATGGGATAATTAGAAAGGAGGGGCAAAGGAAGGAGTTGGGCAAACTGAAATGGGGGCCTGAGACTGAAGACAAACCTTTCCCTGATAAAAACACAGGGAGAGGCAACATCTTGCATTCTGTAATTACATGAGACTTAGCGATGCTCTGGTGAGGGCTGGCATCTAAGATGTTTTCTAAGGAAGATCAGAAATCAAGTTAACCCAGGAGGAATATTTTGTTGTTGTTAAGCAGATGTTCACAGGGTTGCAATCTTTAATAAGCAATAGCACCAGGGAAATGTTACAGACAGGAATGCTTCCTGTCCATCACAGTTTAGATTGGTTTGGCAAAGAATTCTAATGATTTGGAAAATTCCAGAACTAGCTTGATGTCAGAATGTTAGGAACACATTATGCTGAAGCCACAGAGGTGACTTTGAACCTCTGGAGGTAGTCAATTACCCAACTGAACCACAGATGTTTTATTCAAAACACTATCTTAAGCCCTCAGAGAGGCACACAGAGAATTATGATTGTCTGTGTTCCAAAAGATCCCACAATTTAGCTGAGGAAACATTCAGAGATTGTAGCACTTGGAAAACAAGAAACAAGGCAATGTGTGCTGAGGAAAGGTGGGGACAAAGGATAGGGAAAAGCTGTGAATGGGTCCATGTCAAATATGCTCTTAAATGACTTGAGCAGAAGAGAATTTCCTTGGAGACCTTTAGGAATTCAGAATAGCTTGGAAGTCTTGAGTGTTTGGCTCAGAGACCTGGGGACACCAGGGGTCTGAAGACATAGAAAGCAAGCTTATAGGTACAATCTAGAAGTGGAAGTACCATATATCCTGGGTATGAAGAGCTCATACGTGCCAGATCACTTTAGACTCTGGGAATGATGTATGCTTGTTGTAGTTAATTTCTCTGGTGGCTGGACAGAAAGAATCCGACCAAAAGCTGCTTGTGGAGGAATGGGTTTATTTTGATTTGTGGGCTAGAAGGGAAGCTCCATAATGACAGAAAAAAAGATGGCATGAGCATAGGGGTGGACATCACCTCCTGGCCAACATTAGGTGGACAACAGCAGTGGGAGAAAATTCTAAACACTGGCAAGGGGAAGCTAGCCCCCATAAGCCTGCCCCCAACAACACAGCTTTAACAAGGCTGTAATTCCAAAACTGCCATCAGCTGGGGATCTAGCATTCAGAACACATTCATTTTTGGGGGCACCTGAATCAAACTACTACAAACTGCCTCTGGCCCCCATGAGCTAATTATCATGCAAAATAAAGTACAATGCATTCAGCTGAACTTTAAAAATCCCCTTAGTCTTTGATCCATTCCAAAGATATTCAAACATCCCCATAATCCAAGGTCTTTCAACTGAGCCACAATACCAAAAACACAACAAACCCATAATGGCACAGAACATTCATACTGCAAAAATAGAACTTGGCATGGCAAAGGCAGATTGAACCAATAAAAGATTTGAAACAAATAGGGCAACATCAAACTCTCCAAGTCTGATAATTCTAACCAGTAACAAGTCTCCTGGAATTCCAATTTCACCCCTCCAGCTGGGTTATTCACAGTCTGAGAAAACTTCATCTGGTGCTGGCCGCTCTCCTTGCAGCGATCACATAGTCCTGACATTCACTGGGTCTCCACTGCAACCCATGGTTCCTCCTCATGGCTCCATCAGGTCTCCACACAGGCAATCCAACACACCTGCTTCACACTGCCTATAGCCAGAAACTTTGATGTAACTCCAATGACCCTCCCTTTCTGAATTTGTTATACTCTATAGTGCCAGGTGGGCCACAATCTGGGGGTGGGGCCAACATTGAAGAGCAGGAAATTCCTTCAGCATTCAGGCCCTTACTTCAAAACAGTCCACATTCTGCCTGTTGTCCTAATGCAGATCACCTGACCCACTCTCAGTGGTTTTAATCTCTCATACTAGTTTAGCTGAATGGGCAGCAGTTTTGGCTCAAAGATTTCATTCTTTTCTGCGCTATCTCCATCTGCTCACACCAGTCAATTTCTATGCAGAGCAACCCTGGGCAAGTCCTCAGGACACAGGCAGGCAGAATGCAGAAAGCCTCTCAAACAAACTTCTGGCACAGTCCTGACAAAATTTGTTTCTCACCCTCGTAAGCCAGACTTCACTGTCCATTGTTCTTATTGCATCCAGGTCTTTCAACTCTGAGCAGAATAGTCCATCAAGCTGTACTTACTGCACTGAAAAGCATCTCTTAGGCCAAGGTTTTAAATACATACACATTCCTCCTCTGGCATCTCAGTTGCAAAAGGCCAAAGCCACATAATCAGGGTTCTAGCAGCAAAGATAGATCCCACTCTCTGGTACCAAATCTGTTGTAGTCAACCTTCTTGTTGTGCCTGCCTGAAGGTGTGGGTTCGAACCCCACTTCTGTACCAAAACTATTGTAATCAACTTTCTCATTGCTGCAGAAAAGAACCAAACAAAAGTGTCTTGTGGAGGAATGTGTTTATTTTGGCTTAATCAAGGCAGGGAAAATGATGTCATGAGCAGAGGGGTGGACATCACCCCTTGGCCAGTATCAGGTGGACAACAGCAACAAAAAAGTTTGCCAAACACTAGCAAAGGGAAGCTGTGGGGATTGAGAATTCAGAGCACATTTGTTTGTGCAGGATGCCTGAACCAAACCACTATAATGGTATTTTTATTTTTTGCATTTGAATTGTGTATGCAATGTGTGCATGTGTGTGTGTGTGGATTCATGTATGTTGATGCTCATGCATGTGTAGTGTACACTTGTATAGATAAGAGGTAGATGTTAGATGTCTTCCTTAATCACTCTACCTTATTTTTTGAAACAGGGTTTCTCACTTAAATCCAGGGTTCGCATATTTGTCTAGACTGTTGTCGTAGTCAGCCACATGCTGGTGGGATGAATCTCAAAACCAGGCACAGTTATGGGAGAAAATGATTTATTGAAGCTACAGATCCAGAAGAAGTTCCATAATGGTGAAGAGGATGGCTACCTTTCATGGGTCCAAGCAGAGAGAGGAACCCATCACCAGCACCACACACACACACCAACAAAACAAGCAGTGGGAAAAGAAACATTTTCTCCCCCTTTATACAATCTTAGGTTGGGGTCTTGGAACCATTTCCCAGCCTTGTTGATTCTCTGTGTCTCTGGAATTTCCTTCCTGAACTGCCCTCCCAGGAAGGAATGTCTGTTTCTCACTCCTGACCCCTACTGAGAGACCTGCCTTCCTGTAAACAACCTCAAAGACCCACCCAAGATTACTGGAAAGGTCAAATTGACAACAAAATTCAACCATCACAACTATCTAGCCAGAAAGCCCCAGCACTCTTCCTGACTATCTTTCCAGCATTGTAATTACAGGTACATACTACAATGCCAGGCTTTTACATGGGTGCTAAGTATCCAAACTCAGATTTCCATGCTTACATGCCCAGTACTTTATCTACTAAATCATCTCCCCGGTTCTGTATTTTTACTTTAAATTTACCATTTCATTAGCCAACTTCCTATTTCTATAACAGATGCAACAAGATAAGCAGTTTATAAAGAGAAAAGGTCTTCATTGGATCACAGTTTGTAAGTCTTCATTTCATGACTTCATTGCTTTGACCTACAGTGAAGGATAAATGTGGAAAAGAAGGGCTATTTCCCTCAATGTTAGGTATGAAAAAAATGGAGGAAGAGAAAGGGTCCCACAGCTCCTTTGTGTGAACTAAACCTCCCTCCAGAGCCCACCTCTTAAAGGTTTTGATATTTCCCAAAGCTCCAATGGCTGAGAACCCAGCCTTGGACATGTAAGCCTACCAAGGGAACTCCATATCCAAGATGTAGCAGCCATACGTACACTGGCGACATTTGAAGCACACTTCAGATAACACCCAGGTTCATATTCTAGGATTGAAGGAGGAGTGTGAGGTCCTTGCTGACATGGTAGCTTCATCTTACAGGCAGTTAGATGTGGTTGGAATACTTAGCAAGGACATCACATGGTGAAAGCCATGGGAGATGGCACAACATTCCAGCACTGTGGCTTTCAAGGGCCAGCTGTACGGTTAAACACAGAATTGTTTTTGTTCTAATTGTGAACTGTCAGCAACCTTGGGCAGTTAGTGATCACATTGTGACTCACTTTCCACTTCTGTGAAAGGACTAACATACATGTGTGAATCACGACAGGCACCCTTCAGCACAGCCCTGTAGCTCACTTTCTCTACTGTTATAATTCTTCTCACCACACTGAGATCCATCATGACCCCATGTAGCAGATGAAACAATGACAACAGCTATCATTTATCGATTCAGTCTTTCATTCCATTTTTATAGAAAACTCATGGCAAGGTACCATCATCAGCACCGCTTTATAAACAGGACTGGCTGTGTCCAGGGTCATCCGTCTGGATCAGTATTGGAGCTGGGCTTCAGTTTAGCTCCCGTGAACTCCACAGGCTTCCTTCTTTTCGCAGTTGACAAGCTGCCTTGTAAGGAATGATTGCCACTTCAAAAATTGCACTCAGCCTTCTTAAAATACTTCTGTTCTTCAAACGAAATGCCTCACGTCAGTTCTAAATCTGTAAGACTCCAGGAATTAGAGGCTCCCAGAGATAATGCCTAGTGTGCTCTCCGCAATACTAAAACCTGACACACAAGGGGTTTTAGCCCCAAGCTACCTGTATTTCACTGGTGGGTGTCTGATTCTGCTGCTGCTGCCTGGAAGGTGCTCTAGGAGCCCCCTCCCCCCCATAAAGGATGCCTGTAAGAATAAGTCAGCATTTCTACCCAAGACATATTTGCAAGCTCTGCTGAATATATTAGCTCATTATGCTTCTACCTGATAATTGGGAAGCATGTGTGGCAGCATTATAGAACGCATGCATTTCAACTCTGCTAGCATCATGGAAGCTTTCAGTTATTAACATGAATTTTCACCGTGGTTCTCTGCCAGAGGTAACTGATGGCGGAATAAAACATTTTGAATGCAACTTTTAAAGGGAATTCTAATGTGAAGAGATAGGGCTGGGGCAAACTTTTCAGATTGGAAATTGGACTCTTGCCAGCTCTTGACTTCTGAGAGAGCTCTGAGACCTTAGAGGAAAAAATAGTCAAGTTATAAAATATAATTTCTTTTGACTTTCACTTTGTTTCTTGAGGTGTAGCATTCCCAACAAATCGTTAGCTATGCTTGAATAATATCAAAGCTAACTTGGATTTATCTTCTGTGACATTGAAAATGTTTAGGAGGATAACCTAGAAAGGTTATTTGTACGTTTGTGTGAATTAAACCCCAGATTTGAGGTGATTTACAATCTTCTCTGTTTTCCCAACATTTGTACCAGCCCTTGAAAAACATTTCACAAATCTATGGCAAAAAGAATAAAATCAAAAATCGTGTAGTCTGGTTTTTCATAAAGCTAAACTCGTGGTAAGTGTTGCTCCTCTGTTTTGAGATTTTGATATGTGCAATTCTTTTCTGGCCTGAAATTTCTTTTTATTATAAAATGGTGGAGATAGTGTATTGTGTTTTTTTCTTTGACTTTCAATGCTGTGGTTTATTTTTTTGAAAATTCTATTACAAGCTCTATTTTTGCCAGTGTTTTGTTTGTTTTTAATTTACTGACCTGTGATGTGGGAGAGAGGGCGGGGAGAGAAAGAGAGAGAAAGCATAGCTTTAGGATCAAAGGGTTTCCATCCTTGCTGTATATGTTAAAAAAATAAAGTTCTAGGCTCTTACTGCTCTTTTTAGAATCTCTGTTTCTCTATTTGTACTCTGAAGGCAATGTGATGATTGAGACAGTAAGATGAGATTACATATATGAAGCATCAAAACTACTGTTGAACCTACAGACAATAGTATGGCTCTCTTTTCCCTTTTCATTCTAGAAGCAGACTGCCCCAAAGGAGGAAGGGTGTCATCATGAGTTGAGATTTTGGGGACACCAAAGGAAGACACATGCATGTGCAAAGGAAGGTTTGTATATACCTGATCAGCCCTTGTGAAACCGAGGAAGGCCTTAGGGCACTATCCTTTCTCGATTTGTATCGGCGCAAAGCAGGCTCAGAGAAGATTCTCAAAGGGGGCTGTGGCTCTGCTCTGGGTATGTACACACAGGTAGCTTCTGGGGATGTGCTTTCCAGTAAAGCTTGTAGTGCAAGTAAAACAAGGGCTCAGGAAAATTGTTCTCTGCTAATACTAAAGAATTTTGGAGCTAGAATAAACCCACAGAGTCATAAAATAGATTGCCAACGGAAGGAGTGTGGTGGGGAAAAGGTGGCTTTTGATAGTTCAGGGCAGCCCCAGAGGGTTGTAGCTATGAAGTCTGAGTTGCTTTTGTGAGCTGAATTGTATTCCCCCAAAGACGTTGAAATCCTAATTTACTAGTGCTTGTGAATGTGACCTGATATGGAAATAAAGCCTTTGCAGATGACTGAGTTCACTAGAACGGGCAATATGACATGTCAAGAGGAATTTGGATGCAGAATCAGATATTTGGGAGAGAAAAAAAAGAGTATGTGAAGACAATAGGAGCTCCATCTACCAGCTGAGAAATGCTGACAATGCAGGATTCAGGCATGGAGCCAACATTCTTCTAGTGGCCTTCCTCGGCCCAGCCCACACCTACCTATCCACTGTGGATTGCTCATCTCCTGAGATGTGTACAAACCAAGTCATCTTGGAAGTTAATGTGTCCCAGCCACCTAAAACTCACCTGGTTCCAAACAGATGAGATAGGTGCACTGCAGCTTCGGTACTGAGGGGGACCTTTTGATGCCTGTCATAGTGTGTATAAGGGGACAGCAAGATGCTGGTGGCATGGAGACAAAGCCTTAACTTCCCAGCATTGACGAATGCTGGGGCATTATGTCTACAAACTAGAAAATGGATTCGTCCTTCACCCACTGAGGCCCACATACCTCCTTACAGTCAATGCCCAGACATATAAGTTCACCTTGGGCTGTCTTTAAACACTTGGAAGAGATCTTCAGGTGGCAAGGAGGTATATTTAGTTTTAGGCGCCCTACAAAACAAGCAGATTTCTGCAACAGGGTGTCCGAATGAGCCAGTTTGAGGGGAGAGGTATTTGTACTCTATCTTCATCAGGCCTAGCTGTGAAGAAAGAGTCAGCAAAATAAATGAATTTATGCCATGATATTGTTAAGAATAAATGCTCATGAGCAATTCTTCTAGGAGAGAAGAGAATAACCATGGATGATTCACATAGTTCTACATTTATGTTTGTCTGAATCAGGGTCACATGCTGCTT
>PVHP010019540.1:0-31713 GCA_004024765.1 Zapus hudsonius
GTGCTGAGAAGAAGTGACAGTGGAGTGTTCAGCACTGGGACATCTCTATCACACTTCCCGAGGCTCAGGGTCTGTTGTGGAAGAGGTGGTGGAAAGATTGTAAGAGCCAAAGGAAGGGGAGGACTGCTTACAATGCAAACTTCCAGACACAAAATGGCCTTGATATACATGACCTCACAGAGCCTGATAATACCTACACATAATGGGAGGAAGAGATGATGACACCAAAACAAAACAGAGACTAATGAGAGGGAGAGGGGATATGAGGAGGGTTTAGAGGGAATCATAATGGTTTATGGTCTATAATTATGGAAGCTATTGATAAAAAGTTGGAAGAAAGAAAGAGAAAAGGAGAGAGAGAGAGAAATAGATGTTGCCATCATGGTGGCCCACTCCTTTAATCCCAGCACTCAGAATGAAGAGGTAGGAGGATGGCTATGAGCTTGAGGCTAGCCTGAGACTATTAGTGTGAGTTCCAGGTCAGCCTGGGCTAGAGTGAGACCTGACTCTAAGAACAGTTGTATCCATACGATGGAAGAGTCTTCAACAATGAAAAGAAATCACATGATGGATAAGCTTTAGCACATCTCCCTGAGAAGATGGTTCAGTGGAGAAAGTGCTGGCCATGCAAGCGTGAGGACCTGAGTTCAGATCTTCAGCACCCACATAAAATGCTGGGATGGTGGCGTGTGCATATAATCCCAACGTTGGGGAGGTAGAGACATGCAAATCCTAAGGGTTTGCTGGTCAGATAGCCTAGCCAAACTGGTGAGCCCCAGGTTCAGTGAGAGACTGATTAAAAAAATAATAATAAGGTAGAAAGCATTAAGGAAGACACCCAACATCAACCTCTGGCCTCCACATGCACGTGTACATACATGCATGAGTACCTGTGCACACACAAGTGTCCATACACATACAAACACAAATACTTGTGCACATTGTACAGGGAACACATGCAAAAAACATGTGAAGTGAAAGAAGCAATGCAAAAAAGATCTCATCGTGCTAAGTGAAAGAATCCATCTAGAAAAGATCACATGTTGAACAGCTGTGCTGCTACGAAATATCCAGAAAAGACAGAGCCATGGAGGCAAAAACGAGTGACAGAACAGTGGCCGCCTGGGCTGCTGGGGGTGCACTGAGGGCTCGTGTGAATAGACACAAAGGATGGTTTGCAGAAGAAGACAACACTCGAAACGTGGATGTGATGCTCTCTAACTATGTCAGAGGCTTACGGATGCTACGCTTGGTGGGTGATTTGATGGTGCACTCGACCTCAATAAAGTAGTCTTTTAGGGAAAAAGGTGTAGGATACACAAATGAAGAGGGGGTGAATTGTGGTAGTTTGAATAGATGTCCCCCAATAGAGCCAAAGGTTTATTATAATTGTGAATTGTCTTCGGCCTTCTGGCTGGAGGAGGTGTCTCTTTGGCCTGGCCTCCTGGGGTCTGGCCCTGAGGTATTTCTAAACTGGATGCAAAATTCTAGGGATACATATGCGAAAGAGCAGCTGGAACTCAAGTCTGGCAGTCCTGCTGTTTGTGAGTTACAGTGTGCTTGCTTGCTTTGGAGGTGCTGGGCCTCTGTGTCTCTCTTGGATCGGTGAAAGGGGCCCAGCCCTTTCCTTCATTTTTGGAACTTCCCCTGGATCAGTTATTTCAATAAATACTTTCCTCCCCAAAATTGTGCCTGGAGAATGAAGTCAACTTAAATTTGCCAAAATAAGGGGTTTTTTGTTTTGTTTGTTTTGTTTTTACATTAGCCAGGCCATAGAACCGATTAGACAGGGCTAAACCGGTCATTGCAGGAAGAGGACAGGTACAACCACAAAGGGAAGATACGGTGATATTTGACTGTGGAAAAAGTTCATGCTTATATGTGTATAAAAAGTCAAACACAATTAGATAATAAAGAATAAGCCACAAGGACTAATACAGACAGCCCACAAAGGAGGATATACAACTGATCAGGGATGGGGAGGGGGGGAATTGGGGAAGTCGGGATAACAATGCATGGTTTGCCCACTAAATAATGTAACTCATTATGGACAATAAATATTAAATTTTAAAAAAAGAATAAGCCAACTTATTTGCAAAAAAAAGAGATAGGGTTTATTTCTCTGATGTTTAAATACAGAAGCCAATCAGAAAAGCACAAAGATCGACAATTTCCAGAAGAAAATGTCCCAGTGATGGCCACACTATGCCTGCACACTAATCCTATGTCACCAGCCAGTGTCTCTATTTCCCTAGGGTCTTCCTTGGCTTATGTTTCACAACATACAAACCACAACATCATACATGCACATGTCATATCATACATGCATGCACCATACACCCTATATACATGCATCGTACACACACCATGCACCATGTAAACACATCACTCCACACACATGCAGTACATGCATACCATACCACACATGTGTGCCATACACACACCACACAGCACACACACACATACCATACGTATAAATGTACCATACATACTATATTGCCCACACATACATACACCATATATACATACACATAAAGGCAGCACACATGCACACAAGACACACACGTGTATGTTCACCACGCACACATCACACACATCCACATACAGTGTACATACTTACTGCGCACACAGCTCACACCGCTGTAGTTGGGAGGACGCATCTGTCACTATGCAGCGCTCTGGAGCCGGTGAATCTAACATGTCCCAAGTGCAGTCAGATCTCCTGCCTCTCTAGCCTTGCTGCAAACTCAAGCACTTCTGACCACCTCATGAAGGTCAGAGAACGACTATCAGAGGGGCTTAAACAGTTTAAACGCTTTAAGCCACCTGCGAGTCCCTTCCAGGCAGCTGAGGAATGACCAGTGCATGGGAGGAGGTATTTCTGGAGGTGACGGTGCTGGAAGTGCTTTTCCAGAAGTTGATTTCAATTCTGATGTCTGTTTCTAGTCTCCTAATGATCATTTCCTCACCTACAACCCAAAGCAGTGTTGGAGACAGAAGTTACTACCTGAAACTCAGTACCTCAGAAACACCAACCAACCGCAGGCCAGTGCTCCCTGAGACCCATGGAAACACAGGCCATCCCCAGGCTGCTCCTCCTCGGCCAGTGCTCCCTCAGACCCATTGCACAGCAGGTGACTTTAGTGGGTTTCAAGAGAATTTACCCAGTTGTAAACTCTGGATAGTTGGGTTGTTTGGAATTCGGTAGCCTTGCATGTGCTGCATCTCGACATCTTGTGCACAGTGTGCCAGAACATGGGGTGATAGAATCAGCTGGGGAGATGGTTCAGTGGGTAGAGTGCTCGCTGCATTACTGTGAGGACCCTAGTTTGATCCCAGAATCCATGTAAAATGGAGAGGTGTGGTGGCGTTCAGCCTTAATCACAGTGCTGGGAGGCAGAGGCAAGAGGATTGCTGGTCTAGCTGCTTGGGTGAGCTCCAGGCTCATTGAGAGACCCTGACTCAAAGAATATGGTGGAAAATCAATCAAAGAAGACAGGTATCACTGACCTCTAACCTCCATGTGCATGAATACACCTGTGTGAGTACCTACACGTCCACGTCCACGTCCACATGCATACACATGCACGTGCATACACCCACATGAGCATCTACATGTACATGTACATACACATGCATGAGTATGAGCACCTACACGTCCACAGCACATGCACACACCTGCATGAGCACCTACAACAACACATGCATACAAGTGCATGAACACCCATACATACACGTACACACGCATACACATGCATGAGCATGTACATGTACACATGCATACATGGGCATGCTCTGGGTGAGTCCTGGCTCTGCTCTGGGTGAGAGCTAGTCCAGCTCTGAGTGAGCCCTGCTCTGTCTGTGTCTTTAAAACTAAACCTGGGATCACGTGGACTTTTCATGCTCATCCATCGGGAAGACCTGAAGCACAGGCTAGGAATCCTGAGCGGTGCTGGGGCCATGCCGTCCATATGAAGAACTTGAATGTGCTCTTTGGTGCCAGGATGGAGACTCCTGCGGTCCTGTGTGCCTCTCACATCCAGGTGAGATGACTTGGAACTTGCAGGAAGTCACTAGCTATGTATCATTGAGGCTAACTAAAGCGATATTGATGCAGGGGCACCCCTTCCTTTTCCAAGCCAACCCTTACAACCCTGCCTTCGGATTTGCAACCTTGTTGCACAGGAAGCTTGGGGAGAGCTGTTAAGACAGAGAGGAACCTATCTGTCCAGTTAAGTAACCTGGAGCCTGTGGTCTTTGAAGGATCTTGGGAACTTGCTGGCCTCTGACCACTGTAGGCTGTGGTCACAGGAGAAGGAAGAAAGAAGAAGAGAAAGATGAGACAGACAGAAAGAAAGGGAAGACCTCACAGTAAAGAAAGAGGAGAAAGTGGAAAAGGAAAGAAACCTTCCACCCACATTTGTGGAGGTACGACATGAGCCGAGGGGTTAGGTAAGTGGTATTTCATGTGAGGTCAGAGACTAGCTCACGCACAGGGTCTCGAGATCACCGCGCATGTGCAAAGTGCCTGCTGCCACTCAGGACTCACCCTGTCTGTGTAGTCTTTACACACACAGCAGGGCCTTGACACTTCTCAGGGTGAGCACCTCCTCTGACTCGGGAGTCATCAGATCCCCAGAGGCCCAAAAGATCCCAAGCCTTTATGGGCTCTGACCTTCTTCTGACCTTGGCCAGCATGCCAACGTCTGTGATGCCTAATGCTGTATCTCATTTTGTTTTGTTTTCTGGTTTTTCCAGTTCTGTTTTTGGAGACAGGATCTCATGTAGCCCAGGCTGGCCTCCACCTGGCTATATAGCAGAGGATGCTCTTGAACTTCTGGTCTTCCTGAGTCTACCTGCTGAGTGCTGGAATTGCAGACATGTGCCACCATGCCTGGTTTATGTGCAGCTGGGGCAAACACTCTACCCCCAGCTCCGGAACCTTCTCAGTTTGTTTTGCCTTTTAATGGAAAACATTTTCACACAATACAGAATGATCGCAGGTCCCTCAAGCTCTGGCCAACCCATTTCTACAGGTGACTTCTGTGGTGAGTGGGGTGCAGCCTCTCAGAAGAGGCAGTGGCTGGCATACAGGCAGCAGGCTTCATCCCTCCCAGATCCTCCTCCTTGCAGTAGAAGCAAGAGGACTGGGGGGTCTCCTTCCTCCCCGGGAGTCCTGTCCTGATGGCTGAGCACTGCCTCCCTCCTGCACGAAGGTGCACAGTGGTTCACCAGGGGAATGTTTCTGTGCCTGTGCCTGTCACAAGCCCCTGAAGCATAAAGGCAGAGAGATTGTCATACACTGCTGTTCATGGTTCTTTGACATTGGAGGCTGTGGGGAAGGTACAGGTGGGATTTAGTAGTGAAGAGAGAGTGAGGCCTCTCACTCAGCCAAGCAGGCAGAAGGGTGCTTCCCAGCACACTTGGGCATGAACAAGAATTGCCCTGGATGTGTGGCCGATGGGGTGCCAGGCTCCTGGGCCCTGCTCCCCTGCCTCTGGTCCATCCCCAGTTTAACCATTTAGCAACTCAGCCTGCCTGGGCTGGTGCAGAGTCGAGGCTGGGGGAAGTTCTCCTCTGGGCTCAGTGATTGTCACATAGTCCAGGAGCTTGGTGGGCACCATCTTGAAACTTTCACCAGTGATGGAATTGTCCTTTCCCTCAGGATGGATCTGTGCCAGATCACTGATCAAACCAGAACCCTGCTGGCCAAGAATGTCATCCACTGTATCAGCTTTAAGGACGAGATGTACTGATTTTATTCTGTATCACACTTGCACGTCGTGTTTTCACAGACACTAAGGAAGAGATGACTGCACACAGCTCTGACTTGAGAGAAGGAAGGGTCAAGGCGTGAGCCCTGGGTGTTCTCCACACTGCCTCAGAGTAAAGTGTACGCTTCACAGACTGTTCTAATGCATGGTGGGCATGTGTGTGTGAGTGTGCATGTGTGCATGCATACATGTGTGTGTGCACATGTGGATGTGTGTTCGTGTGTGTGCATGTGTGTGCACATGCGTGTGAGTGCCTGTGTGCATGCGTGTGCTTGCGGAGGCCAGAAGACAATCTCAGGTATCATTCCTCAGGAGCCTTCTACTTCTTTTGAGACAAGTTCTCTCATTGTCCCAGGGCTCACCAATTAGGCTAGACAGGCCAGGGACCCTCCTGTCTCCACTGCCCCTGTGCTGGGACTGTAAGCGTGCCCCACCATGCCTGTCAGCTTTACACGGTGCTGGGGATCAGACTCAGGTCCTCATGCTGAGAGGCAAGCACTTTTCTGACTGAGCCATCTCCCCAGCCTGTGCTATGCAGACTGTGAAGAGCCTCAAGTCCTGGGAGGAAGTGGGTGTCACTGTCCTGAGTGGCCAAGGATTCAGAGGCGTTCCTGTTAACTATGGAACTTAGAGTCAAAGGGGAAAAATAAACTTCCATACAGAATGCTCTAGCTGGCTTAGAAACCTGTTTTCATCTTGGACATGGCCTGGTGCTGTCTTAGGTACTAGGTAAAAATGTCTGCCTAAATTCTCTTTCTTCTATAGTATAAATGGCACCAGGGCATAGACACAACTGTGTGTCTGGAAGGGGCTGGGGAAACAATTCACTTGGAAAAGTGCTTTGCAAGCCTGAGAGCCTGAGCTCAGAATCCATGTCAAAATGCCTAGCATGGTGGTGGATGCTTTAAATCCCAGGCCTGGGGAAGCAGACAGGAGCAGATCCCTAGGACTCGCTGGCCGGCTACCTAGCTTAAGTGCTAAGCTCCAGGCCACTGAGAGACCTTGTCTCAAAAAAAAACATGGAGGGCTGGAGAGATGGCTCAGTGGTTAAGGCACTTGCCTCCAGTGCCTAAGGCCGCTGGTTCAATTCCCCCAGACCCACAAGGTGGTGGCCCTGATGTTCTCTCTCTCTCTCTCTCTCTCTCTCTCTCTCTCTCTCTCTCTCTCTCTCTCTCTCTCTCTCTCTCTCTGCTTGAAAATGAATAAATAAAATATTTTTAAAAAACATATAGCTGATACCTGATGTTGTCATCTGGCCTCCACATGCACACACACAAAGAACAGGAATCAGATTTCTTCCCTTCAGCATGATGAATACCATATTAACGAGAAAGCATCCCAAAGCAACCGTCTAAAGGAATTTATCATGGCGCAGGGCCCAGCCACAGACCTGCCATCCTGCTCTGGCCACACATGCTAACTAAGTATGTGTTCCAACCAAAGGGCTTCTCTCTTGCTGTGAAGACAGGAAGCAAAGATCTAACTCTGTGCCTTATAGAGGTACCTGCTACACTGTGCAAAGCACTGTCTCTAAATAGGTCACTCCTGGTTGAGGGCATCGCTGACCACAGTCCCCGGATATGACACACCAAAGCCCAGGGCCACCCTGTGGTGGAAGATGGACAGTCTCCACCGGCGTCCTCCTGCCTGCCCCAGCTGGTGCCCCTGCAGACTCCTCAGGTCTTCCTCATGCCTGCGGGCTTCCAGACGACTCCAGTCACCAGGCAGGCCAGTGCTCAGAAGTGCCAGGGCCATGAGATGGACTCTCTGATGCCTAAAGGTCATGGAGCACCGCCAAGGCAAGAGGCCTGTCCTGGTTGCCTAGGGACAGCCGTTGACAAGAATGGCTGCCATAGTTCCAAGAGCTGGGTAGATGCGATGCAGGAGGGACCCAGGCCTAGGGGTGTGCCTGCATCTGTCAGCATGCACCTGACAGTGCCCAAACCTTCTTTCCCTGGCAAGGGACGTTCCTGAGCTGAAAGAGTGCTTGTCTAGCAGGTACAAAGCTCTAGGTTCAGGTGTATAAACTGGGTATAGTGGCACAAATCTGCCATCCCAACACTTGGGAGGTAGAGGCAAGAAGATCAAGGTCATCCTCAGTTACATGAGTGAGTTTGAGGCCAACCTGGACTACAAAAGACCCTGTCTCAAAAAAGAAAAAGAAAAGAACAGAAAAATCACCTTTCCTCACTTAAACCTATACGGTCAGATGCATATGCAAAAGTATGTGTGCTGTGATGGTCTGATCCAGGAGTTCCCCACCTGGTGTTCTGATGCCAATTTTGGAACCTTGTCAGAGGTATGGTGTTGGGGGTGGGCTTATGGTGGTTATAGCTAGCTTCCCCTGGCTAGCGTTTGGTACACTGTCCTGCAGTGCTATGGTGAAGGTGATGTCCACCCCTCTGCTCATGCTGTCATTTCCTCTGCCATCATGGAGCTTCCCCCTGAGTCTTTAAACCAAAATAAATCCTTTCCCCCCACTAGCTGCTTTTGTTTAGGTTCTTTCTGCACAACAACAAGATGGTTGACTACAACAGTTTTGGTACCAGACGGTGGGATTGGCTGTTGCGGCTAGAACCCTGATTCTGTGGCTTTGGCCTTTTGGAACTGATTTGTAGGAGGAATGTGGAAGGGTTTGACACCTTGGCCCAAGAGACGCCTTGCAGTGCTCTAAGAACAGCTTCGTGGACCATTCTGGTCACTGTTGGAAAGACCTGAATGCAGTAAGGACTATGGACTGTGAAGTTCAGCTTAGGGTGAGAAGGAACTTGGTCAGGACTGGTCTGGAGGCAGTGAGAGGTTTGCTGTGTTCTGCCTGCCTATGTCCTGAGAACTTGTGCTGGGTTGTATTGCATAAAAATGGACTGGTGTGAGCAGATGGAGATGGCACAGAAAGAAAGGAAATTTCTGGGCTGAAACTGCAGCCAGTTCACCTGCAATTGTTTGAGAGATTACAACCATTGAGATTGGGCCAGAAGATCTGCATTGGGACAGCAGGAAGAATGCGGACTTTTGAAGTAAGGGGCTTCATGCTTCATGAAAATGCTGAAATTTTCCTTCTCTTCAAAGTTGGCTTTTTCCCCCCTGGATTAACAAGTTGGTAGCCCACCTGGTACTATGGAGTATAACAAATGCAGGAAGAGAGAGAGGGTCATTGGATTTGCAACACGGTATTGTTTTTGAAAAATGGCCATGGGCAGTGAGAAGCCATGAGGATGAACCGTGGGTTGCAGTGGAGACCCAGTGAAATGCCAGGACTATGGATGGCTGCCAAGGCGAGCTGCCAGCACTAGGTGAAGTTTTCCCGGACTGTGAGTAGCCAAGCCGGAGGGGTGGAATCGAACTCCAAGAGACTCATCGCTGGTTGTTACTGGACTTAAGGTTAGAGTTTGATGTTGCCCTGTTTGTTTTAAATCTTGTATTAGTTCAATTTATTTTTGCAATGCCATCTTTTGCAGTGTGACTGTGCTGGGCCATTATGGTATTTGTTGTTGTTGCTTGAATATCATCAGATTGATAAAAACTGTGGGGACTTTTGGAGTTGAGCTGAATGCATTGCATCATGTATGATTATTAGTTTATGGTGGCAGGGGCATATTGCGATGGTTTGATCCAGGTGTCCCCCACAAACATGTATGTTCAGAATGCTTGATTCCCATCTATGACAATTTTGGAACCTTGTTGGAGGTGTGATGTTGGGGGCAGGCTTATGGGTGTTCTAGCCAGCTTCCCCTTGCCAGTGTTTGGCACACTCTCCTGAAGCTATCGTCCACCTGATGTTGGCCAGGAGGTGATGTCCAGCCTCTGCTCATGCCTTGATAGAGTCCCCCCTCAAATCTGTAAGCCAAAATAACCCATTCCTCCAATCAGTCGCTTTTGGTTGGGTTCTTTGTCAAAGCAACAAGAAAGCTGACTGCAACATGTGCCATGTACACATATGTTCTTCGCAAACAAAAAATATAAAAGCCAAATTTTCTCAAAGAGAAAGAAAATGAAGCCCCTTGGGTTCCCACTTCCCACATTTTGTCACTTCCTTCCTGTCTTGTCTGGGCATTTTCATGTCTGCATCCGCAGGACAGGGTGAGTGTGACCTATGATTTCACCCAATAGTCTCACCGACCAAGGCTATGTTATGCACCACGTAACCTTACGGATACAGCTATGCCATAATGTACCAGCTGTCCCTAAGTGAGGACCTGTCCTCTGGCTCTGCTCACTCTGAGGACCACACTGTGCCCTCCCTCGGCACTTCATCCAGACCGTTATTAGACCATTAACTATGCTGCTGGCTTTGTTGAGCCCCCGGTTTTGTTTATTCTCCTTCAGATGTAACATTAAAATTGGAAAATAGGGGCTGGAGAGATGGCTCAGCAGTTAAGGCACTTGCTTGCAAAGCCTAACAACCCAAGTTCAGTTCCCCAGTACCCAAGTAAAGCCAGATGAACAAAGTGGCATAGGCATCTGGAGTTCGTTTGCAGTGGCTGGAGGCCCTGGTGTGCCCATTCCCTCTCTGTCTGTCTGTCTCCTCTCTGTCTCTGTCTCTCTCTCTATCTTTCTTTCTCTCTTCCTGTATCTCAAACATCTAATACTCACCACATTGTGCCCTTTTAAAATTGGAAAATAGGGCTGGAGAGATGGCTTAGTGATTAAGGCTCTTGCCTACAGAACCTAATGACCTGAGTTTGAGTCTCCATAACCCATGTAAAGCCAGATGCACAAAGTGGTGCATGCATCTGGAGACTGTATACAGAGGCTGGAGGCCCTGGCATGTCTATTCTCTCTCTCTCTCTCTCTCTCTCTCTCTCTCTCTCTCTCTCTCTCTCTCTCTCTCTCTCTCTCCTTGCAATAAATAATTTTTTTTTTTGGTTTTTCGAGGTAGGGTCTTGCTCTAGTCCAGGCTGACCTGAAATTCACTATGTTCTCAGGGTGGCCTTGAACTCACGGCAATCCTCCTACCTCTGCCTCCCGAGTGCTGGGATTAAAGGCGTGCGCCACCACGCCTGGCGCAATAAATAAATTTTTAAATGGAAAATAATAGTGTCTTGAGGAATTCCATATGGATTCCTCCATCCCAGAGGCTCTCCTCCTGGGACATGCCTCCCACGTCACCCTCCTGGCCTTTCTCAGCTCCCTTCTGAACCCAGCTCCTGGGAAGCCGGCATTTGTCACCCACTCTCTGATGTCAATCACTTTATGATACCCTCAGCCCAGGAGGTGGTGGAGTCTTTTAAGGACTTCCTTTCTCTTAGGTAGAGGGACAATTGGTATCCACTCTGGCCTGCTACCTCTCCATCTGCTGGCCACTAACAATTCTTGGTGGGTGGAGGTGGGGTTCCACAAGTTTGGAAGAATTCAGAGTCCTGGGGGCCGCAGGCTGCTGCCCGGGGGCAATGAGAGCGCACACTGTTTGCCCACAGGCTGTATGGAGGAAAGTGGGGTGGACCCAGAACAGCCACGTGACTCCCCAGGGACAAGACTGTGCTAGACGAGAAACATGACAGAAACAGGGAACAACAATTACAGTCTCGTGTGTGTGACTATTCATCTCGAAGGAAAATTCAAACTTTACTGTTTTGACTAAGTATGCTACATGTCCTTACACCCACTCAGAGATACGCGGGATCTTACACACGCAGTCCTAGACACACATGACTGTGGTACGGACATGCACACTGCCATACACACACACACACACACACACACACACACACACACAGACAATCCCCAATAGAGATACACACACAGCCATAGACACACACCAACCCACATACAACACCCATTTCTCCAGGCCTCCCCACACCGCATAAGCAGCTACTGTGAAAGCAACTTCTGCTCTGAAGCAGCCCCAGCCTAAAAGAACTCCTGGAGGTGGCCTGGGACCCCCAGAAGGAAGACGAGGAGAGGAAGGGGAAATCACTGCAAGACCCCACATGAGGAGAAGACAGGGTGGAGACCACAGGAGAGACCAGCCTTCCAGATTAGGGGCTCAGCAGGGTCCACCTGGAGACCCAGACCCACTAAGAACCTGAGAACCTGGATCGTGGTGCAGACCGTGCCCTGAAGAAGGCAGTGTTCTCACTCTCCAATATGATTTTTCTTTTGTGTGTATGTGGTGTGTGTGTACGCATGTTCGTGTGTGGGGGCACGCGTGTGTACAGGTGTGTGGAAGCCAGAGATTGATGTCAGGGTCTTCCTCCATCAGTCTCCCCTTGTTATTTTTGAAGCAGGATCTCACCGAACCCACAGCCAGCAAGCCTTGGGGACCTCAGGGATCTCCTGTTCCCAAGGAGGGATTACAGACACACGCCATCCCTCTCCATCCCTCCCCATCCCTCAGTAGGATTTTTGTACTACTCGTTTTAACTGGCATAAGTTGAGCAGAGAAACAAGAGCCTGGGCCCCTCAGTCGTCAAAGAGCGCAGCCCCAGTGCCTTGAAGACCCCCCAAGCCCCGTCTTAAAGGTTCCACCATGGAGAGGCTTCCACCATCTTGGGGACTACGCCCTCAGCAGCAATGGTCTCAATTCCACTCTACGAGAACTTTCCCCATCACTGCAACAAGACACCTGACAAAAATAACTTCAGGAAGGAAGGGTTTATTTCAACCATCAGTCTGAGGGGACACAGTCGACTATGGTGGAGAAGACACCCCAAAGACAGCAGGAGCCTGGGGCAGCTGGTCAGTTAGCACACAGTGAGGAGGCAGAGAGCAATGACTGCTGGTGTTTTCACCTTTTAAAAAATATTTTATTTATTAATTTTTCAAGCAGAGAGATACAGAGAGAGAGAGAGAGAGAGAGAGAGAGAGAGAGAGAGAGAGAGAACGAGGGCCACCACCTTGTGGGTCTGGCTTATGTGGGTCCTGGGGAATTGAACCCGGGGGCTTAGGCACTGGAGGCAAGCGCCTTAACTGCTGAGCCATCTCTCCAGCCCGTTTTCTCCTTTTTATTCAGTCCAGAAAGCAGCCCACGGAATGGACCCACCCGCGTTCAGGACGGCTTTCCCCGTCTCATCTAGACACTCCCTTAGAGATTTAGTTGTCTTCTGGAGACTCTAGATCCCATCAAGGTGACAAGCAATATTAACCGTCACACAGGTCCTGGGGGATCCAGCCACAGACACTAGATGAATCAGGAGGTCCCCAGCCTGGCGGATGCCCTGCCATGACAGCATGGTCCTGCCAACCATCAGAACTGGCGAGAGGGACAGTGTCCTTTTAAAGCAGCTCTGCTCTCTGGCGGCAGTGGGAATGTCAAGCAGGGGGCGTTGGGACAGAGCCGAGGACGCTGACGCTGGGTCTGCGGCCTCAGGAAAGCCGTGCTCGCTCACCCGGCAGAGCTCCTGCAGATGACGGCAGCAACTTCATGGGTGAGGAAAGTTCCCCAGACCTGCATGGACGCCCCGGCAAGTGTCCATGTTGTTGTGGTGGACAAGCGAGTCACGGTCCTCCCAACACTATGACCCTACGCCCCACCCACATGCACAAGACAAGAGACAGAGCCACCACCTGAGGGTGACAAAGCCCCTCTGGCCACTAAGTGTAGAAGAAAGCATGGCCCAGAGATGAGCTCTGTTGAACTTGGAGCTCTGCGTACAGTCATACCGTCATCCTCTCTAACCTCAGGGGATGGTTCAAAGGCCCCAAAGTGTAACGGGCTGAGCTGGGGATTAGAACTTAGATATAATGCCCAGCAAAATTCCAGCGCACCTCGGAACTTAAGGAGTACCCGAATTCTTGTCTATAAAATTAAAGAACTACCTGTTTGTTGCTGAAGAAACAAACCACAGAAAGCCATCTATCAGCATCGAGAGACCCTGCGAGGCCCCCAGATGGTAGTTAGTGCAGAGCTGGAAGGCGCTGCATAAGCTGCCAGGGGAAACTGGTCAACGACAGCTAGAGACAACTGACATGAAACGCAGTCTGCTGCCATGAGTAGGCTGAACATACTTCCTACTGGGAGAGAACAGGGAACCAAGAAAGGAGCACTTGTGAAGTGGAGGTATGGCCGTCATTTTACCCCTTAGCCCTTTCCCAACCTTTTTTCCTATGACAGGATCTCACTATGGAACTATGACTGGCCTGGAGCTCACTATATGAACCAGGCCGGCCTTGAACTTGTGATGCTCTTGTCTCTACCTTCTGGGTGCTGGTATTGTAGCTGCACAAGGCCTCACCAAGCTTGAAGGATGTCTGTCAGTCAAGGACACACCCTAGAGAGTCTGACCAAAGAGATGAGAGAAACCTCAGCTTTCCGGCTCAATCTCTCTGGCACCACAGGCTCGCGGGTCCCCAGCATGGCCTCGTAAGCTGCACCTCACACTCTGTGGGACCCCAGCTGCCCTCCGCCTGAGATCTGAAGGAGGCCACCAAGGGACAGCAGAAGGTCAGCAAGAACCTGGACAATGACCCACCTGGTTGCTTGGAAACAGAGAAATTACCCTGGCGGGGCTCCTTGTTTTCTGATGACGAAAAATCCTGAACAGGCACACGTCTGTATGTGTGTGTTCATTTTCAGATGCACCTCCATGTTATGTCCTAGTAAACTCACCACAAAACACTAAGTTGAAAATGCCAAGCGACAGAGCTCGGAACACTAACATTTACCTACAACGCCATCGAACACAAGTCCGCTTCAGAATAAAGGCCTGGGTACCTCGTTCACTTTAATAACTACTGAAGGAAAGGGAAAGAGATACTGGGTCCACTGGTGCGGCGTTGTCAAGTTGGAAAATTGTGAAATGACACCAGGATGGGTGAGGACAGCTTGAGCTCTGTGCATGTGATTACCGTGTTCACATATCATATACGCCATAAAACCTGTGCAAGAAGTGGAGCATGCAGGTGCTGCACGCTTCTCATCCCAGGGCTCGGGGGGCTGAGGGAGGAATATTGCTGTGAGTTAGAGGCCATCCTGGACCTCAGAGGGAGTTGCAGGTCAGCCTGGGCTAGAGTGAGGCCCTGCTTCAAACACACACACATTCAAGGATGAGAGACAGCAAACAGAGCTGTTCTGCTGAACCCGTTGGCTTCAACCACACTGGCTGACATGTGATGGACATTGGGTACATTTACCCAAGACAAGGTTCCCATTAATGACCCTGGATGTCAGTCCCTCCTGTCACTTGGAGGGGAGGGGTCTCTTGTGACATCTACTTAACAATACCGTTCTTCCAATCAGAACTGCTGTCTCCTCCTCACCCAGAAATGTCCAGCAAACCCTGCGTTCCGCAGCCCTTGGCGGAAGTCTCGTGAAGCCACCTGTCCTAACGAGAGAGTGAGTGGAGTTAGGAGATCAGACTCTCAGCACAGACAAATAGGCTCAGAACGGATGCACAGCCAGTGTCGGCATGAGGCACGATTGTGTTTTTAAATAAAAAAGGAAGAACTAGTACAGAGCTTGCTGCCCACGCATGGGGGTTCAGAGCCACAGCACTCCTGTAAATGCCAGGCAGGGTGGCCACACCTTTAACCCAGAGCTGGAGAGGTGGAGACAGGAGGATCCCTGGCTCGTGAGCTCCACGTTCAGTGAGAGAGCCCATCTCAAAGAATAGATGGAGGAGGAGGACATTGACATTGGCTGTGGCTTCCACAAGCACACACGTGCACAGGCACCTCCCACACATGCCCACATGCATATGAATGAGACGCATACCACATATACACACACAAAAGTGGACGGCCCTGAGTAATATGTGGCAAAGTTGCTCTCTTGTGCGTGTGTACACATGAACACATGAACAGGAGATGTGCGCACACACACACACACACACACACACACACACACACACACACACGGGCACGTGTATGCACTGGGATTAACAGTGTGCTACACCACACTGAGCATTTTTACATGTGGGGGGGTTGAACTTGGGTCCTCGTGCCTCTGCCACAGCACTGTATGCTCTAGGCCGTCTCCCCAGCCTGGGCTTTGGAGGAACAGAATTCCAGACCTCAGACTCAAGGAAAACCAGAGATTGGAATGAAGACTTCTTCTGGCTAAGGCTGAGCTGGTCTGACTCCCCGCTCCCACCTCTGCCTTCCCTCCCGTCTCCAGGCTCACTCATAGGCTGACAAGACTCTCTCCTGAAGTTGTGGATGTAGAAGAAAAGGATGTGTGGTGGGAACCGACCCTTCCACCTTTGCCTTCCAGTGGAAATTACAGCTACTGAATCCAGAAGGTTTGTTGGTCCATAAACCCACCGTGGGCCTGACTCATCAGCCTTAATCACAGTGCTGGAGTTTCAGGGCCCCGGGCTGGGTCCTCCCCAACAAAACAGCAAATGGCCCACATTCCAGAGAACTGTTCACACCTCCTCTTTGAAGTCCCCACCACTCCGACCAAAGTGGAAAGCAGGGCTCTCCACACCCTGAGCTCAGATCTCCGCAGCTGCAGACATGCCAGGCCAGGCCCCAGTCGCAAATGGGGACAGTTTCAACGGCACAAGAAACCCACAACTTGGCTTCAACAGTGCTCCTCACACCTTGTCCTTCCTGATGCTCTGGTCACTCAGCTGCTCCTTCTCTGTCCTGCTCATCCCTTAACTCTTCCAGGACCGATGAACCTGCTCCCGGGGGAAAGGGGAAGTGCAGGGCCCAGAGGGGCACCAGCCTCACCCAGGGAGGGCTCAACACTTCTCCCTGGCCTAAAAGAGAGTCCACCCCCCTGGGTGCACCTGGGTGCTGTACTGACGCTTGGCTATGGTTTTACTCTTTTTTAAAAAAAAATTTATTTATTCATTTTCAAGCAAAGAGAGAGAGGGGGAGAGAGAGAGAGAGCACCAGGACCACAGGGCCACCACCTTGTGGGTCTGGCTTATGTGGATCCTGGGGAATTGAACCTGGGTCCTTAGGCACTGGAGGCAAGTGCCTTAACCACTGAGCCGTCTCTCCAACCCTGGTTTTACTCTTTTGTACAGGACTGAGGAGATGGCTCGATGGGCAAAGTGCTTGCCACACAAGCGTGAGGACCTGAATTGGGGTCCCAAGAACCCAGGTTTATAAAAAGCTATGTTCCTAGAATGCCAGCACTGGGGAAGTAGAGACAGGTGGGTCCCTGGGACTTGCTGTCCAGCCAGTCTAGCCTACGTGGCGAGTTATAGGACACTGGGAGACGTGCACACCTCTATGTGCGTGCACACACACACAATCACACATGCTCTCTTCGCTTACTAGATCTGGAGCTCCAGTGGAGACCTCAGAAACCAAGAGAAATGGCCAAGTGCAGGGATCAGGGTATCTCCCACGTGCCTGCTATGTGCCAAGCCAACCCTGGATCCTACAGAAATCACACACTGTTCTCATTTTCTCCCTCCCCCCCCCTCTCTGGCCACATAGCACAAAACCCAACTGGCCCAGGATCCAAACAGAAAAGATGCTTTGCCTCCCACCTATCTGGACCTCCACAGTAGCTTCCGTCACCACCAAGGGACAAGGGAAACTCAGTGACCTCGTAATCAAGCATAGCAGGGTCGGGGAGGACCCAGTGCTGGGGAGGGCCAGATGGTGCTCTGTCTCTGTCTGTATGTCTGTCTCTCCCTCCCCCTCTACCCCTGTGCTCTCTGTTCTCCTGTTTCTCCCAGTGCGTGCCACTTCCTCTCTCTCCCTGTCGGTCTCTGTCTGTCTTTCTGGCATCCTCAGAACCCTCATCTCTTGAGGTGTTCCCAGAGCTGGTACCCCGGTGCAGCAGCCAGGGCCCTGTGGTGCCCAGGCTCAGTGGAGGGAGTACAAGACTGTGCCCTTGGCCAGAAAAATGTGAAGGAGTCTGCAGACGTTTTATAACCATGTTGCTGCTGTCCTCCCTAGCTGCCCCGGAAGTTCCAGGGTCCCAGGAGGGGGGATCCTTGCAGGCCTCCAGAAATCAGCCATCAGTCAGTTGTGGACACAGATGAGAGGGCAGAGAGCAAGCCTCCTCACTGTCCTTCCTGCCACCACTGCATCCACACACACCCAGCGAGGCCAGCCTCTCTGACCACTATCCGCTGGTAGGCAGGATCTGGCAAGAGCCACGTGATTCTCTTTGGTTGAATGGCAATCTATCTGTCCATGTCACCATCACTTGTGACATTTCATAATGTCACAATTGTGGCTTAGGCTACAGACATAAGAAAGCTTTTGTAGGGCTGGAGAGATTGCTCAGTGGTTAAGGAAGTTGCCTCCAGAGCCTAAGGACCCAGGTTCAATTCCCCAGGACACACTCAAGCCAGATGCACAAAGTGGCTCATGTATCGGGAGTTTGTTTGCAATGGCTGGAAGCCCTGGCGCACCCATACTCACTCTCTCTCTCTCTCTCTCTCTCTCTCTCTCTCTCTCTCTCTCTCTCTCTCTCTCTCTCCCTACAAATAAATAATAAATTATTTTTTAAAAAAGAAAGCTTTTGTAGGTGGGCCTAACTGTGATACTTAGAGGTCTCACAGGAGCAGCCGGGGTCAGTGTTGGTTGATGTTACCAGCAGGTCATCCTCAGCTAGACAGTGAATTGGAGGCAGGCCCGAGCTACACGAGATCCTGTCCGAAATAAAGAAGACAGTGAGGGGAGAGAAACAAGAAAGAAAAGGAATCTGGTGAGTTTCTGAGCCTTTGCTGGCTGGTCAGCAGAGTCCTCATGCATCCAGACATTCCACGAGGCACACACATGTCCTTGGATGATCAGAGGTAAGGGACGGGAAGGAGAGAGGCGCACAGCCTGATCTTGGCTGGCAGCAGTGCCGCACAGTTAAATGAAAGAAAAAGTTGGTAAATGTAATTTCCAAGAAAAAAATAAAACAACTGAGTAAGTTTGCTTTAAAAAAGAAAAAAGCTTTTCCCTAAACCACCAATGAATCTATCTTCTGCTCTGAAAGTTAAAGCAATATATTTCTTAAAGTGGCATTTATGAGGGGGACTGATACCCCGAGTGGCAGCATTCTGGGGTCCTCTGGCCTCTAGGATGGAAGCCAAGGGAAGGGCGAGGCACCTGGTTGGACTCCCAGCCTGCTACGGTGGCCGGCTTCTCTCTCTCCTGGAAAACACATTAGAACTTCTGTCTTTCTCCTTCCCCTGGTTTTGTTCCAGAACACCCGTCCACTGCTGGATGCATCTCCTGTGATGTCTAGAGATGAGTGTGTCTGTAATAGAAAACACCAGTTGGGCCAGGTCTGCGGCACACGTCCGTGGTCTCAGCACCTGGGAGGCTGAGCCAGCTTTGGCTTGACCCTTTCTCAGAAGCCCCCTCGCCCCCAATAGATATATTTCACAGTAGGCTGGCTTCCACCATCAACAATGTGTTGTTAAGTAGTTGCAAGAGAGGAGCTTTGAAGTCCGGCTAGTAATGTCGCTGCTTCCTCTGCAATTTCTTCTGGAGCCCAGTGAGACACAGCACCTCCCCCCAGAGACAGAGGCCTTAATTACCCCACAGTGAACACCAATAACCCTAGTGAGGAGGGCTCCACAGGAAAACGGGGATGGGAAGGGGACATATTACAACTTATAATAAAATATTGATTCATTAGTTTATAAAAGAATCTTTGAATGTTCTCACTACAAATAATAAATGTTTAAGGTATTGAATATGCCAATGGCCCTGGTTTGATTATTATTAGTATGCTTCTCGTTGCTGTGACAAAAGCAGCTGAAGGAAGGAGGTGTTTATCTCAGCTCACAGTTAGAGAGCACAACCATCATGGCGGCAGGCTTCTCACATTGCACCTGCAGTCAGCAAGCAGAGAGAGAGGGTCGCTGGTGCTCAGCTCCCGCGCTCCTTCTTATCCAGCCCGTGGCACGAGAACACCCACATTCAGGGTGGGACTTCCCTCCTCAGTTAAACCTCTCAGGAAATGCCCTTATGTACACACTGAGGTGACTCTAGACCGAGCCAAGTTTACAATAACTATTAACCATCTGTCATGGTTTGATCCAGGTGTCCCCCCAAAACAAATGAATGTGCTCTGATTAATCAATCCCCAGCTGATGGCAGTTTGTGTTTTACAACCTCGCTGGAGCTGTGTTGTTGGGCTTCTGGGAGTTATAAGCCAGCTTCCCCTTGCCAGTGTTTGGCACACCTTCCTGCCGCTGTTTCCAGTGCTGTGGCGGAGGTGATGTCCACCCTCTGCTCATGCCATCGTTTCCCTGCCAGGATGGAGTCTCCCCTCGAGTCCGTAAGCCAAATAAACCCATTCCTCCACAAGCTGTTTTTGCTTGGGTTCTTTCTGCGCAGCAACTAGAAAGCTGACTGCAACATCATCCCAGCATGCAGGAATTAATACAGTGCATTGTTCCCCCTAAACGTGCAATTTTTGGGTGTCGACTCCCCAGGGAAGATGGCTATAACAAACAGCAGCTCCACAGAGGATGGGGGAGAGTGCTGCGGGGCACGGTCTTCCAGACATGCACTCATGACCCGGACAATATCAGGCCCTTGCACAGCCTGCCTGGGATGCTGGAGGCGGGACAAAAGACGTCAAAGTAGAAGACAGACTAATTGATAATTAGAGAAGAGAGGACAGGAGAAAGTACAGGGAGGGGATTGTGATCAAAGTACGTTATGTACATGTGGGAAAATTGTCAACAGAGTTAAAATAGCAGCTCCAGGGTCCCTCAGGTGGCAGCCCTGAGCCCCGAGGACGTTAGCACCATTTGTCAGCCTCTTTCCTAATGAAGAAAATGTCTGCACAGTGGGAGAGCCTGTAACAGAGTGCTCTGCACACACAAGATGCCCTTGCGGATAGGACCGTCTCCCTCTAGGTCAGAGCCTTTGAAAGTAACAGAAATGCTGACACACTTGTGGCTGGCAAGGGAGGACTGGGAAGGGGGTTCTTTGTTTACTTTTCAGTTTTTATTGGGGGGGGCAAGCACATGTGCGAGTAGAGGCCAGAGGTCAATGTCTGGCATCTTCCTCAGTTGCCCTCCACCTTATTCTTTGAGACAGGGTCTCTCACTGAACCTGAAGCTGAGTCAGTGAGATTGGTAGCAAGACCTGGCGCCCTCGGGCCTCCTCTTCCCCAGCACTGGATTACAGGCATGTACCACCGTGTGTGGTTTTTAATGTGGAAACCCGGGATCTGAACTCAGGTCCTCATGCTTGCACGGCAAGCGCTTAATACTCAACCATTTCCTCAGCTCTGGAGGTTCTTTATAAAAAACATTGTTATTTATTTGCAAGCAGAAAGAGATAGATGGAGAGATGGAGAGAGAGAGAGAGAGAGAGAGAGAGAGAGAGAGAGAGAGAGAATGTGCACTCTGGCGTCTCCAGCCTCTGCAAATGAACTCCAGGCACATGTGCCACTTTGTGCATCTGGCTTTACATGGCTACTGGGGACTCAAATCCAGGTCATTAGGCTTTGCAGGCAAGCACCTTAACCACTGAGCGATCTCTCCAGCTCCAGAAGGCTCTTAATTAAAGATCTTACACAATTTATTTTTAATATCTTTATTATGAATAAGTATATACATTGTATGAGCAAATCTTGTGTTTCTCTCCTCTCTGTCCTCGACCCACTGTGGTCTCTCCTCGGTGCACATGCTGGACCTGTCCGTAGGTTTGGGGGTTATGAACTGCATCAGAGGGAGCCAGGTTTTCATTCTTTTTTTTCCTTCCCCCTGTGTATTGTTGCTGAGGGGCGATGTCTCTGGATATTTTCCCCATTATTTTGAGGTTGTCAGAATTTAAGCCCCTTTGCACCTCCCCGTCACTTTGGAGTTACCAACTATGGGTAGCAGAGAAAAACAGCAATTCTTCTGAATCCAACATTATATAAGAAGGTTCCAGAAGCGGTGCTGCAGACCAAGACTCGGTCCCTGCTGAGTCTGGCTGAAGCCCATTTCCCCATGTCTTTGCAGACAGCATTTCCTGCGCGCTCTCTGGGTGTGATGGATTGAACAGATTGTGGTAACAGATGGGGAAAAGTAACCTTCTGATGTTGACACCGAGCCGAGAAGCCGACTCGATGAACAATAATTAGAAGCAGCCTTCCGCAGCCAGAGCAGACAACCAACCGTGCACAGCAAGCTCGGCTGAGCAGACGATCCCAGACAGACAGACAGACAGACAGCAAGTTAGGCTGAGGTCAGCCCTGAAGCAGAACCCGAGCAGGGACAGCCTTCCAGGGACAAGGTTGGAGAATGGACTCTAAAATCCAGGAGCTGCCCTCCAGGAGACTCTGAACTCATTTACTCTCTGGGGCTTCCTGAGGGTTCTCTTGCAAGTTTAGAACTTGGGGACCCCTGCAGAAGCATGGCTCGGGCCACACATGCCTAGTGTGATGAGGGAGACCAAGAAGTCCTAGCTGTGCTGCAGTCACGGGGAGGGTGGGCAGCACAGGTGCCCAGCAGTGCTGGCCATCTCTGTGTCCCTCAGAGGCTCTGTTCTGTTTCCACTGCCAGTAGGAAATATGGAGCTTCAGAGTTAACCTGGGGTACAGCCAGGAGAAGGGCTCCGTTGGAATAGTGTCTGCTTGCTTCGTAAGGAGGCGACGAGGGCACTGTCTGGTGCCTGGAGCCTTTCCCCGAAGGACTCCTTGTTAAAGGCTTGGTTGCCACCTGAGATGTCACTGATGGTGGGGGGCTCTTCGGAAAGTGGGGTTCTAGTTGGAGGAAGTTGAGTCGGTGGGTGTATGGGCTGAGAGTCTCTCTCTCTCTCTCTCTTTCTCTCTCTTATTTTCCGAGATAGGGTCTCGCTCTAGCCCAAGCTAAGTGTAGTCTCAGGATGGTCTCGAACTCATGGTGGGGGGCTCTTCGGAAGGTGGGGTTCTAGTTGGAGGAAGTTGAGTCAGTGGGTGTATGGGCTGAGAGTCTCTCTCTCTCTCTTTCTCTCTCTTATTTTCCGAGATAGGGTCTCCCTCTAGCCCAAACTAAGCTGGAATTCACTATGTAGTCTCAGGATGGTCTCGAACTCATGGCGATCCTCCTACCTCTGCTCCCGAGTGCTGGGATTAAAGGCGTGAGCCACCACGCCCGGCTTGTCTCTCTCTTTTTGCTTCCCCCTCGTCTACTAGGCACTGTCACCAAGGGGCACTGCTGAACTTCTGAAGCCAAGAGCTAAAGCTGAACCTTTCCTCCCTATAGGTGTCTGTCGTGGTGATCGAAACCTAACTCTCAAACATCCGAAGGAGAGCCTGGGAGGAGAGAGGAGCTGAGGGCAATGGAAGAGCAGGGACAGACCCAGGGCGCTTCTTCTGACTTGTGTGAGTGCGGGGCCTGGGATTCGCCTTGTTAAAGTGTAATGGAGGCTTCCCACTGAACAAACAGGCCTCCAGTTTCACCTGGCAGGCAAATACCTGGCGTCAGGAAGTAGTAGTAGGTGTGTTTAATTAATGTAATTATAAACACAACAAGGAGGCCACCATCCATGGTGCATGCATAGCAGAACACGCGGAAATCAAGACAGTCACCCGAAGAATATCACTCAGCACAGGACCTTGAAACTTCCTCGAGGGTCCAAGGGCTCCAGCGTGCTCCATCAGAACACAGGACCACTTTGGCTGGTGTGTGTGTGTGCACTCACATGGGCGTTCATGTGGAGGCCAGAGGACACCCTCAGTCAGATGCTCTTTAGGAATTCCATCCTCCACTTTGGAGACAGGGTCTCTCACGGTTCTGGAGCTCATCAAGCACACTAAAGTGCTGGCCAATGAGAGCGGTGGGTGGTCAGAAGCCAGCTCAGTAGGTTATTAGGCCAGTAGTACTCGGCTGGACTAAACAACCTCAATGGCCACCTCCATGGCAAACACCTGACCAAAAGCAACTTATGGAAAGAAAGGGTTTATTTCAGGTTTACAGTTTAGACTGGAAGCTTCGTCATGGCCGGAGGAAGCTGGCTCACGTCTTCCTACATCCACAGCACAGAGAGAACAGCCAGAGCTCATACTGGCTCTGAGCGCATAGTACAGAGACGCATAATTCACCCCCAGTGACACACCTCTTCCAGCCAGCCTTCCACTGCTGGAGACTAAGTAGGAAGCTTAAACAAAAATGCATGAGGGGCTGGAGAGATGGTTCAGTGGTTAAGGTGCCTGCCTGCAAAGCCTAACGACCCAAGTTCGATTCCCTAGTACTCACGTAAAGCCAGATGCACAAAGTAGTACATGTGTGTGGAGTTCATTTGCAATGGCTGGAGGCCCTGACCTGCTTATTCTCTCTGTCTCCCTTCTATCTCTCAGCTTGCAAATAAATAAAATATTTTTTTAAAACAAATGAGGCTGCCGGCTGTGGTGGTGCATGACTTTAATCCCACTCTGAGGCAAAGGAAGGAGGATCAGACCCTACCTCAAAAACAAACAAAAAATACACGAGGCTATGGGACACATTTACATTCAAACCACCACAGCAACCCAGGGTCAGCATGAAGGAAAGAAAGATGGACCCATCCAGGAAAAGAAAAATAGAGGAAACATCAAAAACCACAATGGATTCAAACTTTTCTTTAAAAAAATAACACTCAGATCCCCAGAGAAAAGAGGAACTGTGTGATGGTTAACCATTATCAACTCACTGGATTAATAATCACCTAGGAGATTGGTGAGCCTCAGACAAGCCCAGGGCATCTCCAGACAGGCTTAACTGAGGGGAAGGACCCACCCCAGACAGTATTCCCCCTATGAAAGAGTGGGCCCAGCATTCTTCCATGGCTGGGGACATTCTTCTGTAGAGGGGAAAGAGAACGAGAGCTGAGCCCTTTCCTCTGCTTTCAGGGCCTGCTCCACCTGCCAGGCCCTCCTCCCTTCCCTGATGGACCCTGAAAGGAAATCAACTTGGTCACGTGACCAAAGTAACCATTATAATCCATGAAAAGAAAACGGTACTGTAAACAAGGAGTCTCTTGATAATTTAATTTCATATAGCTAAATATAGAAAAATGAAGTGGATAGACTAGAAGAGAAAGATGAGGGAATTAAAAAGTTGACCAAAAGGATAAAAGAAGGGGAAAGCTAGGAAAATTACAAATAAATCACAAAGACCAACAAACATTAAGTAGCAGGAATTATAGAGAAAAAAAATCAGAAAAAATAATTGTAGTCATACCTGAGGGGGCTGGTTCCAAGATCTCCCACAAAGACCAAACTCCTTGAATAAAAGTGTAGGATTTGCATAGAATAAATATTCTTTACATTTTATCTACCTCATGCAGTATAAATGCTATGTAAGCAGTCATCATACTTTCTGTTGTCAGATAGTTATAAGGCAAATGAGCCCCTGACATTAGTGTGTGATATGTGAGTGAGTGTGTGTGCATGGGGGGTGCATAGACCCATGATATTAGCGTGTGATATGTGTGTGAGTGTGTGTGCATGGGGAGGGGTGGTGCAGAGAGCCCATGACGTGTTTAATGCGCAATGACCAAAGAGGCTGTATGTGTTCACTCCAGACTCACCCATCAGAGGCCTAGCTGCACAGAATGCGGCCTGCTGTGGTCCAATCATCACATGAGACCAGCTAGGGTGTCGACTCTGAGAGGCAAAGGTGGGCCCATGGAGAAGGGCTCCAATGAACAGAGGCCAGATGAACAGGGCCAGAAGGCAACAGGCCCAGTGTCCTTCCCAATGGTCAGAAGTAGACAGGAAGGCCATGGGCTCTGAGAAGCACGTCTACCAGGAGAAATCGGGTCAAGAGTAAAGAAGAAAACCCTCCCTGTGGAGGTGGAGGGGAGTGAGGACCCCCAGTGTGGAGGAGGAGGTGACCCACCAGCTGTGAGGGCCATGCAAAGGAGGAAACAGCAGTAGAAGCCCAGCAAATGAAAATGGAATACAAAAGCTCTTGTCCATCCATATCCTCCGAGGCTAAGAGGCATTGCCATCTTCATATGAGCCGCTGTGACTCCCCATAAGAGACCCTCAGGATCTGCCATGTCAGGCTGGGGAGATGGCTCAGCATTAAAGATGCTTGCTTGCAAAGCCTGCTGACCAATTCACCAGCTACCCATGTAAAGACAAATGGGCATTTGTTTGCAGCATCAAGAGACCCTGACATGCCCCCTTCCCTGCCACACACATTGATTGTTTGATTGTTTGATTGTTTCATTGATTGATTGATTGATTGATTTTTAAAAGATCTGGCATGTGATGTTCTGGCATAGATGGCCAGGGTGGAGAGGGCCATCAGACCCTCAGCTGAGATCTGGCCACTCCTCCTGTGCCTCCCTGCCAGCTACATGTGATGTGATCTCTAGAGGGGCTAGGGTATATAGAGGGTGGAAGGTTACCGGAAGAGGGGACCTAATCTCTGCAGCCATGGTCCATGCTGGTGGGGGAGACTCTTCAGTGATGTAGCTGTTTGAGGGTCACCCACATTCCTGTAAGTGACCACTCATGCATGCTCCTGTAAGAAACCTTGATACATTCATCGGTTCACCAAGCTAAACTTGGAATAATTTCTTCACGTCTGTCATTGGTGCCCCATCTGAAGTGTGTATATGTTTGTTCACGTTTCCCCGGGAAAAGTCACAGGACACTAACCATGGGATGAACCGAGGAATTGATCGATGATAATTTGGTAAGTGAACTCTCATCACTATAACGGAATACCTGAGACAACTCACCTATGGGGAGAAAAGATCTACTCCACTCATAGTTTTGGAGGGTGTAGTCCATGATGGAGTGGACTTGTGGATTTGTGGTAAGGTAGCCTGTTGTGGCCAGAAACAGGTGGCAGAAGAAAGCTTCTCACCTAACAGCCAGGAGACAAAGTAGAAGAGGAAGAGGAAGCGGCCAGGGTTCCACAGTCCACTAGGCGTCGCCTCTCTAAGGTCCCAGTGCCACACCAAATCATTATATCCAAGGGCCAGGCTTGGGTGGACATCCCAGAGCCAATTGGAGAGATAAGAGCAAAGTCTACTTGCTCTGGAATTGGAGATGTCCTCCTTTAGGGATGGCTGAAGGCAGTGACTCAGGTTGCCATGTCTGTCCCTAGGAAGGCTCTGTCACTCACTCAAATGATCACTGCAGAAGTATGATCACATGTCCTTCTGGGTTGTCCAGCTTCTTACATCAACCCATGTGCACAACAGTGTGGAGAATTCAAAGTGGAAGGAACAGGGCCAGGGAGATGGCTCAGCAGGTAAGAGCGTTGGCCACACACGCATGGGGACCTAGCGTCTACGTAAAAACCTGGGTGCGGGGCTGGAGATGGCTTAGTGGTTAAAGGTGTTTGCTTGCCAAACCTGCCAGCCAGGGTTCAATTCCCCAGCCACCATGGAAAGCTGGATGGGTTTGTAACAGCAAGAGCAAGAGACTGGTGAGCGTGGGCGTGCACACACACACACACACACACACACACACACACACACATACGTGGCATAAGTGACGATGCCTTGATAAGTGGGTGGTGGCATAGTGGAGGGAGGGGTGGACAAAGGCTTCTGTGTAGCTTATCTTGGTGGGGTGATGCCTTTGTGTCCCTGGTGCTTGAGTTTAAACACTTCTCCCAGGTGTCTGAGGGTGTTTCAGGGTAAGCTTATCATTTGCACTGGGGGACTTGGAGAACCGGATGGGCCTCCTCAGCATGGGTGGGCATTGCCCAATGCATGAGGGACTATGGAACACAGAGAAGAGGGAAAGTGTCCCCTTGCTGCCTGCCACTTGCTCTGGGACAGCACTCCTCCCCTGCCCTGGGATTGGGTTTACACCAGTTGCTCTCTTGATTCTCAGGCCTTTGAACTTGGGCTAAATTCTACCTTTAAGGATTGGAGAGATGGCTCAGTGGGGAAGAACATGTGCTCTGCAAGGATGAGTTTGACCCCCAGCTCCAACATAAAAAGCTGGGTTGGAGCGTGCTTTTAATCCCAATACCCAGGTAGGAGGATTGCTGTTTGAGATCAGCCTGAGATTGCTGAGTGAATTCCACGTCAGCCTACCTTGAAAAACAAACAAACAAACAAAAACAAGGTGGGTGTAGTTGTGGGCGCCTGTACCTCAGCACTGAGGTGGGTGGGGAGGTTTGCAGGGTTCCCTGGTCAGCCGGTCTAACCAAAGACAGCACGAGCTCCAGGTTCAATGACAAGAAAATGACACCTTCAGCTTTTTTTGGTCTCCAGCTTACACACACATGAGGCTATGGGGGACACTTCATATTCAAACTACCATTCTGGTCTAGAGACTCTATGGTGGCCTTCTTGGTCATGGAATCCATCACTAGTGCTCTTCCTGGCCCATGGGATCAATCACTCTTTCTGGTCAATGGGAGCTACTGATCACACCATTTCTGGTGTATGGAATGGGTTCATTTAGAGTCCAGCTGAAAGATACAAAGATACAAAACCTGCCTACGGGGCTGAGCAAAACCTACTCCACCTGTTTACTCTGACATTGTTACATAAGAACTAAACAAGCCCTCCCCTGGCCACTGTGTTCAGGTCACTTTCATACAGCAGAGAATTAACTGTCCTGGGATTTCTCATTGGCCCCGGGGCGCTCACACACCTGGGCATGTGCTGTTTTCTCTGCTCAGCTGTTCACTGGGGACGTGCCTCATCCAGCCCCGTGGTTCTCTGGGATTTCCAACCATGCTCGTAAGCAGGTGGGGTTCCTCATTCCTGACCAGAGTTGTGGGTCCATAGGGTTAGCATGAGACCCAGAGGAGCCAAAGTCCTTCCCTGCTTCCCGAGACGTGCAGCATGGAGAGTCTCTGTCACCATTTTGGAATCTGGCTGCCAGGAGCCTTGAGCAGGACAGAATGAAACCAATCCCCCAGCAGAACCAGGAGGGGTCAGGAAGGGGAAGGAGGAGGATCTAGCAGAGATCTCCAGCTGGGATCTGACAGTAACAACTGTAGCTCCTTTAGTGCCATGCCCACCTGGCATTTTGGTGGGCACTGAAGACTGGAACTCAGGTCCTCATGCTTTGCTGTCACCTCCCCAGCCCCACAATAAACGTGTTAAGGGCAACTTGACACATGTCTTCTATGAGGTTTTGGAGATAAATGCATTTTTAAAAATTAGCTTATGTAGTATGTGTGTGGTGTGTGCATACATGTTCATATGTGTGTGGGTACATGTGTGCAAGTATGTGTGGACGTCAGAGGTTGACATCAAATGTCTTCCTCAAGCACTCTCTACCTTATTTCTCTGGAGGCTGGGCCTTACACTGACCCCAGAGCTCAGCTGTGACAAGCTAGCCAGGCGTACTCCAGCACACTCAGCTTTTACATGGGTGCTAGGCAGCCAGACTCAGGTCCTCATGCATGTGTGGTGAGCACTCTCCCCAGCTCCTTGCTTTTGTCTAAGTAGCCCAGGCTGGCCATGAAAACTCTATGAAGCTGAAGATAGCCTCGGACTCCTGATCCCCTGGGCTCCGTCTTACAAGTGTTGGGATTATAGGCATGTGCCTCCACTTCTAGCTCAAAAAAGAAGTAATTCTTTAAAAAAAAAAAAAAAGTAATTCTTGGCCGGGTGTGGTGGCGCATGCCTTTAATCCCGGCACTTGGGAGGCAGAGGTAGGAGGATCACTGTGAGTTTGAGGCCAGCCTGAGACTACCTAGTGAATTCCAGGTCAGCTTGGGCTAGAGAGAGACCCTACCTCGACCCCCCCCCAAAAAAAAAAGTAATTCTTAACCTGATCACCTTTTTAGGGTTCATCATGATAGGCTGGATGAGCAAAGAATTGAAAATTTTTCCTCTAGCCTTTAACTGAGGTGAAGCGTTCCCAGCAAGCATCTCTGTAGACATTAAACCAGTGGTGTGTTCACCCTTGTTCATTCTATTTTCACAACATATTTCAGTTGTCACCAAGCTGAGGATGCTGGGTAGTTATCACTAGATTGCTTAGTAGACTAGCTTCGAGGATGAAGCAAATGAGTCACATTTTAAAAGGTTTTGGGCGGGTGTGATGGTGCATATCTTCAGTTTCAGCACTTGGAAGGCTGAGGTAGGAGGAAGATTTCTGTGAAATGGAGACCAGCCTGGCAGAGTGAGATCCTGCCTCAGAAACAAACAGACGAACAACAACAACAACAACCAACTAGATTCCAGGTGGAATTGGTGTCCTTCTCCTCTTGCATTTGACTTCTTCCCATGAGAAGCTTTTTTTCATTCTGAGAGATCTGCAGGCCATTTCGGACCAGAGAAACTCAAACAGTAGCTCCGAGAAGAGAGATTCCCAGAAACATTTTCCGTGCAAGCAACCCAGGCTGCACCTCTAGACAGGAGATGTGCGAGGCACAACAGGCAGGGGTGTGGGGAGGTCCTGTGGCTCTGGAGGCGGCAACAGGTCCCTGGCTGAGATGCCGGTGAGAGAAGGGGCACAGCCATCTCAGCTCTGCCCTGGTGGAACTGGAACTCAGCTTCTGGAAATATTCGTACTTTGTCAGGATGAGGAAGGGCCAATTGACAACCAGTGACAAAGCACACTGCACCCAAGGACAGGGAAGTGGGGCAGTTACAGTGTTCTGAAGGCCAGACTTACTTAGTGCTCTGCTTCGATGTCTAAGTCAGGGCTCAGGAACCCTCCCAGCAGCTCAACAGGCCCTCATTTCTATGTTGCTCCCAGGGTTCCCAGGGCAGGTTTAAGGAAAAGAGCCCATGTAGGCATCACAATAATAGGGGACACCAGAGAGGACGAAGGGGTACCTGGATGTTTCAAAGGTGCCCAGAGGTGATTGATGAGGGTGCTTTATTTTGGAGAGGCTGCCCTGGAACAGCCTATTTTGGGGTGAGGGAAGGGACAGAGACAAGATGGGAGTAGCAGTCAGCATGCAGCTAACACAGAGGTGCTGTTCCTTGATGCAAAGTAAAAGGTATCTCCCTCCATTTCCTGAAGCAGGTGTCAAATTAGTGTCCCCATTTCTCTGTGAGCCATGAGAACCCTGGTGCTGGACCAGGACTCCAGCAGTCACAGGTGAGCCATGCTGGCCAGTGGTCCTTGGATGGAAACACCACTCAGCTGGATAGCTGGACATCATCCCCTCCCTTCCAGCCGTGGGCATGCGGCTGCCTCACATTGCAGAAGCCCAGGACTCCAAAATTCACTTGGGGAGTGCCCAAGCCAAGTATGATTTATGCCACAAAGGCTACCACACTCTCTTTCTCATCTAGGGGTCAGATTTTATCTCTTGAGTTTACCTTGCTCATCTGGATATAGGTGTTGCGGTCAGCTTTCTAGTTGCTGCCCAGAAAGAACCCAAACAAAAGCGGCTTGTAGAAAAATGGGTTTATTTGGCTTACGGACTCGAGGGGAGACTCCATTCTGGCAGGGAAAACAATGGCATGAGCAGAGGGCTGGACATCACCTCTGCCACAGCACTGCAAACAGCGGCAGGAAGGTGTGCCAAACACTGGCAAGGGGAAGCTGGCTTATAACCCCATAAGCCCGCCCCTGGCAACACAGCTTCATCGAGGTTGTAAAACCCAAACTGCCATCAGCTGAGGATCGATCTATCAGAACACATTCAATTGTTTGTGGGGGACACCTGTATCAAACCATGACAGTCCACCCCTGGCCCCCACAAACTAATAATCATACAAGATATAAACACAATATGTTCAGCTCAACTCTTAAGTCCCTGCAGCTTTCAACTAAGCCATAATACCAAAAATAAACCCATAATAGCACAGAACATTCACAATGCAAAACATGAGGCACAGCAAAAACAGATTGACCAATACAATACAAGATTTAAAACAAACAGGGCACCATCAATCTCTAACTCCAAGTTCAATGATTCTGACCAATAACACAAGTCTCTTGGAGATTCAATTCCGCCCCTCCAGCTCAGCTACTCACAGTCCGGGAAAATGTCATCCGGTGCTGGCAGCTGGCCTTGGCACCCATCCATAGTCCTAGAATTCTTTGGGTCTCCATTGCAACCCACAGTTCATCCTCATGGCTCCATCGGGCTCCATGCAGGCAACCTTGCACACCTGCTTCACACGCCGATGGCCATTTTTCAAAAACAAAACTGTGTTGCAAATCCAATGACCCTCTCTTTCTAACCAATCTCCATTCCACAGAACCAGGTGGGCTACCAACTTGTTAATCCAG
>PVHP010019541.1:0-31736 GCA_004024765.1 Zapus hudsonius
ATATATATATATATGATGGACAGGAGGAGGTTTGATGTAGGCATTAAAAGAATACCTCTGTGTTCAGGTCATGGAGATAAATAAGCAAAAAGAGTCCAGATCAGACACCTTTCTCTAGTCACTTCACAGTCCCTCACTCTGTGACACAATCTTGTCTCTTGGCTTTTCTGAATTTCTCCTCATCACTGTATACTGACGACAGTCTGAAGCTGAGAAGGGGCCTTGGGAGAGCAGGCCTAATGGGAAGGAACCAGGTTTTAACTCTATTTGTGTGATGTTTAACCAGTCCTGACCCTAGGGTGAGGAATGCTCTCAGTAGCCCTGGGAGATTCTGTGCATGAGCAGTTCACTGTGGGAGAGCAGTCCTGTGGGCTGAGCCTTCTGGGAATCAGAGTGGGTGCAGGGGCCCAAAGGACAATAAGCAGAAAGAAATGAGCAACAGAGAGGGGAATCAGGCTGAGAGGAGCTGGAAATGTGAAGGGCTGCACTGGGTTGTTAATAACCATTAGCACTATGTGTGAGGAGGCTGCTTTCCTGGCATTTATTTTGGTTTATTTGACAGGGATGGGGGTTCACACGGTGGAGAAGGGGCGTTCCTGCTGTTGTCCTTGGGTCCTTGATTTGAGGTCTTCATGCTTCGACTGTGGCCCAGTCTCTGAAGAGAAGGTCTGGGACAGGGGCAGGAGGGACAGCTCACCATCCTATCGACTGAGTTCACTCATGCAAATGTTCCCACAGAAGGAAGAGCAGCATATGTTGTTTGCTTGACAGCTCCGGTCATTCTCACAGTTATACTTGCACAGATAAAAGGGAGGCAACTTCTCACAGGGGAGGATTTTGGGGTGATCGTACACAACTGCAAAGGAGCAGAAACAGGTGAGTGGAAGCAACTTCCTAGAGGGAATTTCTCTCAAGCTTAAAGTTCCTGCAAGACACCAGGGCCCAGATACCACTTGTGACATTCATCAACATTTCAGACAATTTCTTTTGTGGCCACTTTGAAAGTCCTGATGATCAGTCATAGGGTTTCCTATCCTCCTCCTCTACGGACCTAACCCTCGAGCTCCCCTGGCTCTCTCCACACCCACACCCCCGCTTCTGGACCTGTCTCCTCTAGCAGACACAGCCTGGAACACATCACCCCCATGGACTCTGCACACTTACTGTGAGAGCTCAGAGGAGCCCCTCCTCACTGTTAGAATTTGCGGGATCCAGGAGGAAGGTGGGTTTGCCTCTGGCCTGTCTCTGCTCCCTCCACTCCCTTGTCTCCACTAGTTTGCCCTCCACTGCCATCCTGCTCTCTCTGACGACTTGATGCCACCCCTTCCTTTCTGCCCAGTGTTCTTTATTTCTACACCCTCCTCCATGTCTATCCCCACAGACATCTCTGCCTGTTTGCCCCTCCTAAATGTGCTTCATGGAATAATCACCATGTTTGCTCTTTGCACTTCAGTCCTGGTGCCCCTTTACCACGTGTTATACCACTTGCTTTGGATCTTTGGAGTTAAGGTAAAGGGCAGCCTCCCCCATCCTCCCCCCATCACTATCCCCAGTGCTGGGTGCCAGGGCCAGAGGGCTGTGGACTGATCACCCCGAGTCTACACAGTGCTGCGGGGAGATCTGGGTGTGCAGAAGAATTAGCATCTCTGTCCTCCTCAGTCTGTGCTCAGCCTCTCCTTGCGGACCTCTCATATGCCTTCTGTGCCCATTACCTACCCTCAACCATTAAGGGTTCACGGTATCCTCCGTGGACGAGTGGCTGCAGCAGCAGTGCACTGAGGAGCGCACCGAAGAGCAGAGCCTGGGGCGACATGATTCAGACCAGAGCTGTGAGTCTAGACCCTGTCTCAATGGGACAGGCTTCCCTGCAGAGCTGGACTGGAGAGGCAGGCCTGAAAGGATTACATCGGCTTTCTGCTGCCTCTGCTGGCCATGCCAGGGTAGAGCAAGGGCCAACCTGTTTCTCCCTCTTGGGGGCCTGTTCTACTTTGTGTGCTGAGGTCATCCTCAAGAAAGGCACGCCCTCTCACATACGTCTCTCTTCTTGCTAACATGACAATCTTTTATGAAACAATTAATTTATTTATGGTTTCCAATTCCAAGTTATTTTATAGAGCTAAGATAAGAAAATATTTTAATGGTTATAATCTCACCAGTTATATATGACTTATTTTATGGTTGGAGAGATGGCCAAGTGGTTAAGGTGCTTGCCTGCAAAGCCTGACAACCCAGGTTTGATTCCCATTTAGCCAGATGCACATGTGGTACCTGCATCTGGAGTTTGTTGGCAGTGGCTAGAAGCCCAGGCATGGATGCCCATTCTCTCTCTCTCTCTCTCTGTCTCTCTCTGTCTCTCTTCTCTCTGCTTGCAAATAAATAATCAAATACAATAAAATAAAGTAATATTGACTTGTTTTATTGTATTATCTTTTAGTTTTATTTTCTCCATGCAACCAACAGAGTCCTTCTTGTTCTCATATTTAAAAATTTTAAATGACAAGTTAGATACATGTAAATGATGCATTTGATTGTAACCTATCACCTTCCTTTCCTGAACCCCTTCCACTGAACCCCTCTTCCCAAATAGTCCATCTTCTACTTCGATGGTTTTTTTTCCTTATGTGTGGGCATGACCTGCTGAGTTTAATTAGGGTTCCTTGCATGGGAACAGGTGGGAGATAATTTACCAGAATACATAGATCCTACCAAGAGTTATCCCACACCTCCAACCACCATCAACTGCCACTAACTCCTAAGGGAGGGCTGGGGACCCCCGGCCATTCTCTATGACCCATGACGGGTCCCCTATCGTGCAGTTGTGAAGGCTGTGACAGTCACTATGAGGTCATGAATGTCCTGGCCTGGAACACAGCATTCCACAGCCTTCCTCCCTCTTTTCTGACTCTTACGTTCTTTCGACCCCTTCTTCCACATTGTTTCCTGAGCCTTTGAGGGGGTGCTATGTTACCATATTTTACAGCAACCATTTTTGTGACCCATCTTCTGCCTCTCTTGTTGATTTAAAAGCTTAGTCCATTTTAGTTTTTTAAATATTTATTTTACATGTGCATGTGCATGTGTGTGTGTGTGAATGCTCATGTGTGTGTTGTGGGGTGTAAAAGTGGGAGCATGCATGTGGTGGTCATCTCTCCCTTGAACCCAAGGCTTTCTGATTCAGGTAAACTAGCTAGCCAGCTTTGTCTTCACCATTGGAATTTTGGGATTCCAGATTGGCCACCATGCCCTCCTGGCATTGATGTGGGTGTCTGGAGAACCAAACTTAGGACCTCATGCATATTCAGCAAATGCTTCACCACGGAGCCATCTACGTGCCCACTCTCCCCTCCTGCTTAATCCTGTAAATATTTCAGGAAAAGCAGTTTACATAGTTGCTCGGCTTTCTTTTAAAATATAAATACTGTCAAGTACTTATTTGCTCTAATTCTTGATATTCAACAAACTGTTATCTTGAGGATTATTTACTTCATGAACTCTTGATGTTTCTTAGACTTATGTAAGAGACGTAGAATCCCTGGGGCTGAAGACTAAATAGATACTTCAAACATAAGTATATAAACACATATATAAACATGTGTGTATACTTAGCTTATCTATCACCTCCCAATGATCTGTCTATATTTATCATCTATATGTTATCAGTTGAGCAGCCTTAATCCAAAAACATAAAACTTTCTTAGTGTTAACATAAAGCCAGAAGGGGATAATTCATATAAATGACATATATATTTGGATCTCAAAAGTTCCTTAAAAGCTCAAAGCTTAAAGGCTTGTCCCTAGGCTGTAGTGCTATGGGAATAAGGCAGAACCTTTAAGCAGTGGGGCCTCAGGTTAGATCTTCAGGTTTTGTCAGAGTTCTCATTGAGGACTTGCTTCAGCCAAACCCAAAGTGAAAGGGTTAACCAATCCTAAAATGAGCTCTTCAAGATTGTCAGGCAAAGTAAGCCGTTTTTCTTTCAAGTTGATTATCTCAAGTATTTGTTCTTGTGCCTAAAGGCTGAACCACACAGGATTGGGCTGTCAGTCCAGGGCTCTGGGCAGGCTGTCTGGGAGCAAGTGGTCATTTGGATCTTGAACACTGGGGAGGAAATGGAGCCTCCAGGGTCTGTAGGTCTGGGTGAGATTATAGGTTCAAACACTGCTCTACCTGGAACATGATTTCCCTTCCACTTAAACTAATGCATTGGAGGTCTGTAATTCAATCATTGTAAGTTGGCACTACATCAGTTCTTTTTCTCATTGTAACAAAGTGCTTGAGGCTGGGCACAATATCAAGTTATATTAATTAGGTCATAGTTATGGAGGACAAAAGTTCAAGATTGAGAATCCTGACCTCTGAGGAGAGCTTCCTTGGCTGTTCACATCACGGCCTAGTGGAGAGGGAAGATTATGTTGAGAAGGGACTGAATGTTGGGGTGGGGCTCACTGTATCAGAATCTACTCTTGTGATAATTCACTCCAAGAAGCCCGCATCAACCCCTAGGCGTGTAGCATCTCCAAGGGCCTACATACTTCCCTTGGGCCCCTCTAAAAGAACGTGCCACCTCTTATCATTGCTACCAGGGGGACAAGCCACAAACCACGGCTGGCATCATCATGGCTGTCAGTCCCTTCTGCTTGTTCCCACAGGATGCCCTTGTCGTGAAAGTGCGCATACACGCTTGCTACCAGTAGGCAGTGGAATGATTAATCCTCGTCCCTTTCCTCTTTGTATTTCTTGTTTTACGAATTATATAATCTCAGCGTTTCATCACTCATCAGAAAAGCAAGACAGAGAAGGGATTCTGCAAAGTAGGAAAAGGATATGTGAGAAGGGAAGAAACCTGGGGAAAATCAGTGCTTAGTTTGGGAATATATCTTTTTGAGGGGAGGCGGGAGGAAAAGCAGGAGAAAGAATGACATAGTAGTTACATGCATTCTCCTTCTTATGTTCCTGTTTTCTTTAGTTTCTCTGTCCGACCTCTGGCAGCACTGGGGAAAGGACTGAATCTGCCAGAATTTTCAGCCAGAATCAGAGATGATCATGGAATGCTGGATCCTCATCCTCTCCGTATTCATCCATGGGATCGTGGTGCTTCTGCCCGTGCTGGGAAACTTCAGGATCAGAAACGGTATTGGCAGTGCTATGACCAGGGAGGGAGTGCTCTGCCGGCTCCTGGCATGTCTGCCGTGGCTGATTCAGGGTCCACATTTCCAAAAATCAGCCTTGGAAAGATCAGAGCCCTCCTTTGGCAGCAACATCCGGGCAAAGCCAAGATTAGCCTGGATGTTCTCTCATCTGGTGTCCCTTCAGACTCTCTCTCCCAGCTCTGACAGCATGACTGGGCCCGTGGAAAGGGTCCCAGAAAGCCATTTCTACATTTCAGAGACAAGTACAGAAATGGTACTTTGGGGCTGGAGAGATGGCTCAGAGGTTAAGGCACTTGTCTGCAAAGCCTAATGACCCAGGCTCCATTCCCCTGTAGCCACATGAATCCCAATGCACAAAATGGTGCATGCATCTCGAGTTTGTTTGCAGTGGCTGGAGGCTTTGGTGTATCCAGTCTCTTTGTCTCTCCTCTATCTCTCTCTCTCTGATAGCAAATAAATAGTTTTTTAAAAACCAGTATTTTCAATGCCCGAGCAGCTCCAGTCGAAGAAACATCATTATCAAGTTTCTCCTTGAGACTAGTTTCCAAATCTCTTGCTTTAACTGGATGAGACTTTGATGAACTCCACAAGGGCAAAAGTGAGCACATTCATTTAGTGAGAGAACATTTAGGGCACAAAGAGAAGACCCTTAGTTCATCTCCTGCTTATGTGGCAAGAATTTGGGGTCAATGGAGGGAAGGAGCAGGAAGGAGTGAGAAAAGTGACAGGTATGGAATGCAGGAAGGGTGCCTCAGTGGTATCAGCCTGGGCCACAGGTCAGCCTGGGCTCGAGGGAGACCCTACTTCAAAAAAACATGACAAGACCAAACAAAACCCCAAACAAGGACACAAAAAAGAATTCAAGGGATTATATGTACTTTTGATCATTTCACACATATATAATGTGTTTTGATTATATTGACCCATTGCTGCCTTCTCGTTTCCCCCTTCCAATCTTGCTAAGCCCCTTCTTTCCAGTTTTTTGGAAGGCAAAGGTACATGTGGTTCACAGAAGGGATGGCTTGGGTTCAAGAGTTTCTTCTCTAAGTTATCAGGAGATAAACCCTGACAACTTCTAGCATCTCATTCCCAGCTGAAGTAGAAGAAATCAGTCAGTGCTGGATACAGCCTCCATCAACATTTTGTGGGAAAAGGTGCACTCACCTCCTGAAGTGTTTACATCCCAACTACACGTGCTGCTGGACCTACTGCGGAACCATCTGCTTGGATAATGAGTGAGTTCTTTGGAGTGGGATGGTCAGGGCTTGGGCAAGCTTGATTTTTTTTTCCCTCTGTCCCTTCCTCCCTCTCTGCTTTCCTTCCTTCTTTCCTCCTTCCTTCCTTCCCTTCCTCTCTTTTCCTTCTTTCCTTCCTTCCTCCTTCCTTTCTTCCTTCCTTTCTTCCTTCCTTCCTTCCTGCCTTCCTCTCTCTTTCTTTCTTTCTTTCTTTCTTTCTTTCTTTCTTTCTTTCTTTCTTTCTTTCTTTCTTTCTTTCTTTCTTTCTTTCTTTCTTTCTTCTTTCTTTCTTTCTTTCTTTCTTTCTTTCTTTCTTTCTTTCTTTCTTTCTTTCTTTCTTTCTTTCTTTCCTTCCTTCCTTCCTTCCTTCCTTCCTTCCTTCCTTCCTTCTTTCTCTCTCTCTCTCTCTCTCTCTTTCTTTCTTGTGGGAGATGTGTGTGGTGCATACACATGCACGTGCTGATGCTCCATACCTGTGCCTGTGGAGGTTGGAGGAAAACATTGGATGTTCCCCCTGCATCGCTCATTGCCTGGTGTGTTTTTGACTTGAAATAGAATCTCTTTCCTATTTCTGGAACTTTGGGATTTTGGGAGCCCAAGCAACTCTCTAGTCTGGGTCCCCTACAAGAGTGGGTTTACAGATGTGTGTGGCCATGCCCAGCTGATTGCATAGGTGCTGAGGATTCAAACTCCAGTGGTATCAGGCCCTCTCAGGCAATCATGCATGTGCACAAAGCGCTTTTTACAAAATATCTTTGTTATCCATAATTAGATATATCGTATGAGCAAATCTTGTGATGGTACCCCCATTTCCCTCCTCCATGTCCATATACCACTGGGACCCTCCTTGGTGGGCATACTGGATCTGTCCATGGGATAGGGGGTTATGAGTTGAACAAAGAGGTAGCCAGTTTCCTGCCCCCCTTTAATGTATTGTTGCTCAGGGGGCAATGTCTCTGGGTATTCTCCCCCACCATGGCTCTTACATTCTTTATGCCCCCTCTTCTACTTGGTTCCCTGAGTCATGGTGGGTATGTTTCAAGTCTGCTTTATTGTTGACATCTTAAGTGTCTTTGGACTTCTTCTTTGGGTTGTGTTGGGTATTGTTGGTGTCTGTCTCCTTTGTCCTTTCATGGGTTAGAGGACTTGCTGTGGTGATAGGTCACTTGTTTATCTCGACATTTTCTCATAGGTTTTGTTTGGGTCCTATGTGCTAGGCCAGGGGTGGCTCATCTCCTACCAGGATGTCAGCCATCATCCCATGTGCAGGAAGTTAAAAGTGCAGGAAGCACTTTTAACTGCTGAGCCATCTCTCCAGCCCTGCACACTTGGTTTCTGCTCCTTACACACTTCTCAACTCACTGTTCAGAAGTTGTGATGGTTGGCCTGAAAAAATGCATTCATCTAAATTCCAGGCCAAGAGGCAAACAGATAAAACAATGACTTCCTATCTCTAAATCTAGGTTGCCACTCACTAAAATCGAATCAAGATCTCAATGCTAGCTTACTTCCCTCAAAACATTAGCCACTCCAGAACCCGGGTAATTGTCCTTTTCTCTCAGCCAGACACAAGGACACTTTGTCTCCAGTCTTCTCAAGCAGCAAATATCTCAGGGGATAATTGCTTTCGAAAGGCGGTAGAAGGACTTTCTGTCTTTATTTGGAGCATAAGGTTTTATCAAGTTTGCAAATGGATTTTCCTCAGGGTTATCAACTTCTAACCACTTAATTTTTGTCTTCCAGGGAGCCTTTAAAAACAATCTTAAAACTCTAGGCTCTGTCTGGTCCACCTCGTGTGGCCTGGAGGGTGACTGTGTAGGAGGCCTGGTTTTCTGCAGGGACACTCGCTGGCTCCAGCTGAGGACCTGTCTTCTTCCTCCTCGATCTCTTCACTCTGAGAAGGTTCAGACTTTGTTAAATAAACTAATGTATCAGTCTGACGAGTCTGTTGTTGTTCTCTTCTGTAAGACAACTTAAAAAAATTTTAAATTTATTTATAAGAAGAAAGCGATAGAGACAACACACACTCTCTCTCTCTCTCTCTCTCTCTCTCTCTCCCACAGAATGGGCACACCAGGGTCTTCAGCTTCTGCAAAGGACCTTTAGATGTATGCGCTACTTTGTGCATATGGCTTTATGTGGGTATTGGGGAATCGAACTCTGGTCATTAGGCTTCTCAGGCATGTGTCTTAACCACTGACCCATCTCTCCAGCCCCTGAACTTCTCTTCTTACAGCAGTACTCACAGCTGCTCCAACCCATTTTGGACTCAGGTACAGAAATCAGCCTCATCCTACCTATTAGCCACTCCCTGTAATAAAAACACAAAGAGATTTCTAAAGATTCTGGGGAGGTTCCAGGCATGGGAGTGCACACTCCTAGTCCCAGGACTTGGGAGGCCCCGGCAGGAGAAGCAGCAACAAGGTGGAGAAGGTTAGCACACGTGAAGTCCAGGGTGAACACACACAGCCCTGTGGAGATGGATCCCAGCCAAGCCTACACATTCTCTCCATCACCCCCAGAAAGGAACCAAAGTCAGAACTGGGCGACCTGGCAGGAACCAAGTGTACTGAGAGAACTATGCACCCTCCTGCCCGGGAGTTATGTCTGATGAGATAACATGATTGGTTGGTTATGAGTATCACTGTTTCTTTTTTTGTCCCGTCCCCTCAGCCCTGTGGGAACCAGAATTTCATCAGGAAATTCTCAAGGTCCTTAGTGACATCTCAGCGGTCATGTGTATCCATGCTGTGGGGAGGTGATGACATCATCTCTTATGGGGGAAAAGAAGCTGGAGTTCTAAAATATCACTCCAGTCCCAAAATGTAGAATAAATAATTGTAATGGGAACAAAACTTTTAAAAATATAGAAAATGAAAAAGGAATCAAACATGTATACTGGAAAACATGAAGTCTCCACAAAGAAGTAGTAATGGAGAAATAGAGACATGAGATGATCAGAAAACAAGTAGCAGATGGCCAAAGTCCTTGATTAGTGACAGCTGCCATTTAAAGGGATTAAGGCTGCCAGAGAGAGACTGCAGCAAGATGGTGGACCAGGGAGACTTGGGTCTTTTGCTTCCCTCAGAATATCAAGTCAACCGTAACACATATACTAACTGCATTTGCTTTTGAGAAAAACAGACACCAGAGCACTAAAATGAAAATAAAGGTATAAAATTTGGAAGAGACAGAAGCTGTCATGATTTAAAAATATGTAAAACATTTATATTTATTTGTAATATATAGCATGTACTCTATGGGTTCTAAACTAATGTGAGAAATTAATAGAATTAAGACAATTTAACAAGAATGACAGTTTCAAAGTCAATATACAAAAAGGTATTTGGTTTTCCATGCAAATAAAGGAAAATAATTTTAACACTACCATTTAAAAAATATTAATAAAAACAAACTCGGTATTTCTGGCTTGAATTTCATAGCAAACCTTGCACCTGTACTTTGATGTCTTAAATTTTGGATGATTTGTAACCATTTCTTCTTCATGCATTATGTCTTTCCTTTCTCTTTCCCTCTCAGATACATCAACACACACACACACACACACACCACTAAATGCATATATTATGAAAGAAAGACTCTCAAATCAATAATCTAAAGTCCAACCAAGGAATTAAAAAAATAATATAAAAGATAAACTCAAGCTGGTTATGATGGTGCAGACCTTTAATCCAGCATTTGGGAGGCAGAGGTAGGAGGATCGCTATGATTTTAAGGCCACCCTGAGACTACATAGTGATTAATTCCAGGTCAGCCTGGGCTAAAGTGAGATCCTACCTACAAACACAAACAAACAAACAAACAAAGGTAAACTCAAATCCAGAATACAGAAGGAAAGAAAAATAATGAAATAATGATGTTAAATGCAAAAGTCAATGAAACTGAGTAATAGAATAGAGAAAATTCATGAACTGTTTATGGCCACAGTGACCTAAAGTGATCACATGAAATAGTAATGAAAGTATTCAAAGGACTCACCTCCTTACTCGGGGAAGGTCTCAGATCCCATTCTCTTCTGCGATGTGCTCCTCACCCGGCTTCTGCAACTTATAGCTTCATCAAAATATAGTGTTTGGTCTTTTCTGGAATACATCATGTAGAGTGGATATGAGTTCTTTCAGTGGTCAGTGCCGTTTTCCAGTGAAGCCTGGATCTGTTAATTTCTTTCTTTGTAGTTTCAGGGCTGTTCAAACTATTTCACTCCAGCGAACTTTGGTAGTTCCTGTCTTCCAGCAGACAGATCATCCTGTTTCACGGGAATTGTGGATAGAGCTGGGAGTGGCATCTCCCACGCTCTATGCAAGGGGAGAGCTATCCTGTTTTATCCTGACATCTGTGAATTGGGTCTTCTCTCTGGAGTTTCCCTTTTGTAGGGCTTGCCAGAGGCCTGACAATTTTGTTGAACTTTAAAGCTATTTCATTGATTTTTCTCTATTCTGTTTTTCAGTTTCATTGATTTCTACTCTTACCATCATTAATGTTTCCCTTTTCCCGTATTTGAGTTTATCTTTTTTTTAAAAAAATGCAGTACCTTCCAGCTCTGCACGAACTACCATTTGGGGGTTGATTACCATTCTGGACCTCGAAGTCTCTCAATGCTGATAGATGGATTTCTATGGTTTCTTCAGCAACAGGATCTTACCTCAGGCCTGGGGTGGACATTCAAGAGCTTTGACAGAATCCTGTCTTGTTTGGGGACCTCATGGTTCACTTTGGTTATTTTTATCATTATTTATATTTATTTATTTAGTATCTTTATTATGAGTTAGTATATACATTGTATGAGCAAATCTTGAGATGGTGTCCCCATTTTCCTCCTCTTTGATCCCTACCCACTGGGGTCCTTTCTCGGTGCACATACTGGATCTGTCCATAGGATAGGGGGTATGAACTTCACCTGAGGTAGCCAGTTTTTCTTTTTATTATTTTCCTTCCCCCTTTGTGCATTGTTGCTGAGGGGGGGGTGATGTCTCTGCATATTCTCCTCCACCATACTTTTACTTTTGGTTATATTTAATATATGAAGTGGGTTACTATCATCACAGTATTCAAAAGAGGCAAGAGGATTTCTGTGCCAGCCCAGTCTGGGCTGTGTAGTGGGTGAATACCAGGGCAAACAGGATTATATACCAAGACCTTCCCTGAAAACCAAATATAAATAAATTAGAACTAAATAAATTTTGGAGCTTAGCTAGCACAGAATGAACACCTCCTAGGTGGGGTGAGGAGGGTATTCACACAGAGGAGCCACCCAGTGAAGAGGCTGAGCCTGGATCTGAGTTGGGAAGCCAGAGGTGGCCTGTCTGTATGGAATATTTTTGAGACTGAAGGCAAGTGCCTTAACCACTGAGCCATCTATCCAGCCCTATATGGACTATTTTTCACAAGTAAAGAAGGGTGTCCATGAGCATGCAGGTGGGAGGGCGAGGCCCAAAGTAACAAACCTTGAGCAGGGTGAGAAGACTGTCCAAGCATGGGGCAGGCAGATATGAAGCACCAGAGTCAAGGAGTTTGTGGAGGACATCTGGAAGACAGGGTGGCCTGTCATGAGGAATCACGACCCGTCACCATGAAGAAGGCTTTCCCAGAATGAGGAATCACGGACTCAGCAGCCTGAGGAGGGTGCTGATATTTAAGAGCCCTTGTAAGATAAAGTATGACACACACACACCACATGGTTATGTACATATAACATTTTTGAAATTGAAAAGGGAGTAATAATAGAAGCAGGTCATACTATTAATAATCACAGCTATACATTCTCTTCTTTCTTCCTTTACTTTATCTTGTGACTTCTAGAACTTCCTGAGGAAGGAATACATAGCCCTGACTCATTGGTTTGACCAATGTAATATGAACAGATTTGCTTATGAGAGAGAGAGAGAGAGAGAGAGAGAGAGAGAGAATAAATACAGGCTCAGGGCTCACCAGGGGCCTCTTGCTGCTGTAAATGAATTTCAGACTTTTGTGCATCTGGCTTTATGTGGATACTGGGAATCAAAATTGGACTGGCAGGCTTTGCAAGCAACTACCTTTAACCACTGGGCCATCTCCCCAGCCCCAATATGAGCAGGTTTGACCCAGCATTGAGAGGGTTTTTGTTTTGTACTCTGTGCACATTCCTAAACGACTGCTCTTGAAGTATTGATTCTAGTGACCTGTTTTTTTCAAATGGATGAATTTGCAATTACAGAATATTTGAATAATTCAGAAAGACTAGGAACTCATGATTTTAGAAATCAACCCACATGTCATTAATACCCATAAATGCCAATTAATAGGTAAATATTGCCAAACTGGACTTTTAAAAACTTTATTGACATCTTTGATAAGTATAGTCAATATGCTATAATCAGAATCCCCATCCCACCACTTTCTCTTCTTCCCCAAGCGCCCCCTCACAGAATCTCTTATTCTTTCCAACTAGTTTCTCTTCTATGTAGATGTCATTATTATTATTATTATTTTTTGGCCTCTTATTATTCAGATCTTATATATGTAGTGCCAGTCATCATGGGATTTGAGCATCAAGGCTGTTTTGTGTCTGGAAGACAGTATTATAGCCAGACTGGATACTTTTTTGTTTTATTTATTTAACTATCTTTATTATGAATAAGTTTATACACTGTATGAACAAATCTTGTGAATGTATCCCTGTTTTCCTCCTCTCTGTCCCCTACCCACTTCTTCGGTGCGCATTCTGCATCTGTCCATAAGATAGGGGGTATGAACTGCACCAGAGGTAGCCAGTTTTTCTTTGTTTTTTTCCTTCCCCCTTTGTGCATTGTTGCTGAGGGGGGCAATGTCTCTGGATATTCTCCCCCACCATGGCTCTTACATTTTTTCCACCCCTTCTTCCAATCAGTTCCCTGAGTCATGGTGGGTGAGTTTTTTTTTTGTTGTTGTTGAGATCTTAAGTATCTCTGGACCTTTGGCTTGGGTTGTGATGGGTATCATTGGTATCTATCTCCATTGACCTTTCATGGGTTATCAGACTTGCTGTGGTGATTGGTCTCCTGTTTGTCTCATCACTTTCTAGAAGGTTTCATTTGGGCCCTGTGTGAAGGCTAGGTGTGGTTTGTCTCTTGCCAGGATGTCAGCCATCATCCAATGTCTTGTTGGTGGAATTGAGTTGTCCCCAGCTCTCTCAATGCCTTCTGAAAAATGCAAACGGAATCTCCCTCAGAAAGTGAGATCAATATAGGTTAAACGAGACAACATTGCTATTTTTGCTAGCTCCTAATGGGTGTAGCCTCTCTGTTGCTTTCTGGTGGTGGGAATTTTCCCTAGGAGCCCCAGGTCTTCGTCCCCATAGGAATATGCCATGGATCCTAGTTCCAGTTAAGGGTTCCTTGTTACTAAGCCGATCTCTTAGCCAATCATTAAGCTGTTGATTACCCTCCTCGGTTTAGTGCTACTATTGCACAGATGAGCATTTTTTTGACTTTCTGGTTTCTTCCATACAGTCATGTGTTCAGCATTCTTGTGACAACTGTCTATATTGTATATCAGTGGTCTCTGCTTTCTCCAAATATCATTGACCAATTTTCCCTGGCAGCTTATGTAACAACTTCCAATGCTGCACATGCTGCCATCTGGGAGCTGGTTACCATTCTGGATCTAGCAGGGCCTCTTGGTGTTGTTTGATGACACTGTGATTTCTTCAGCAATAGGGTCTTACCTTAGGCCTGGGGCAGGTATTCAAGAGCTTTGACAGAAGTCTGTCACATTTTGGGGACCTCATGGGTCTCTTTGATCAACAGCTCAGTGTGGGAAGGAACCAATAACTGGGACAGGGAGATGCAGACCTGAGCAATTATTCTTCAGGTTAGGCTTCCTCCCATTCTGTTCATGGCCCCTTGTACCAGGTGGTGCCCTCAGCTTCCTCAGTAGCTTACTGTATAAAAGCTAGGGTTTTATGGTGTCAGTTCATTATTAGTTTAGTTTACTATATGAGTCTCCCACCCTCCCATTCCCCCCAAGCCTTCGATTCTCCTCCACCCTCATCACCCCCCCCCAAATTCATTCCATTCCCTTTTACAAATGCTCTGTTCACTGACAGATTTTTCTTAATGTCTGGATTTTTTTAAAGTGTAGATTTACACTTTTTGAAAGATAAGCACAAGACAAGTACATGGAATGGTTGAAAGAAAAAGTATGAAAAAAAGACTAGGAAAATGCAAAAAAAAAAAAGAAAGAAAATTAGATTTATATTAGGCAAAATGACACTCTAAGATGAAGACTTATTTTAGAGCTAGATAGGGTGTTTGCTAAAAAAAAAAAAGGAACCAAAGGAAAGTACTTGTACTTACTGAAGTCACTGGGGTCTGGATATATAGAACAGATGCTTGTGCAACTGCAGGCAGCCATTGAGACAGATACTGGGGACTGGAGAGATGGCTCAGCAGTCTGGAAACATGATGGCCTGAGGGGGCCTGAAACTGCCCATGTGTGAGTCTTGGGATCCCACATTGACAGCCAGGCATGGCTATGTGCCTGTACCCTCACTGTGGCAAAGGGGAGCAGAGACCAGGGAATCACCAGGGTTTACAAAACACAGCAAGCTTCAGTATCTGTTAGAGACGGGCTGAAATAAAGATGATGTTCACATGTGGCCACTGTAGATGAGCACCCCCAACCTCAGGTAAGCACGTGGAGTGCAGCAAGGGTGCCTACACCACACATACCACACACCACACACCACACCATACACATACACACACTACACCACACACACCACACACACACATCACACACACACATATACACCACACATACCACACACCACACACCATACACACACACACCACATACACACATACATACACCACACCACACACACTCACACAAACACCACAGACCACACACACACATACACCACACACACACACACCATACCACAACACTCCCCCTGCTAAAATAGAAAGAAAAAATGAACTCTGTGGTCATGTTGAGAACTCCTCACATACTTTTCTCAGCGGCTGAGATATCAAAGGGACAGCAGACTAGAAAGATGTAAAATGGAGCAACACACTGAGTAGATACGCACCAAGGCCTCCACAGTCAGTACGTAGAGACTGGCCCTTCAGGTCAGGCTCAGGACAAAGACAACCAAGTAACCAATGGGTTACTGTGAAGGCAATATCTTTGGGGAAGGCTCACTTACTCTACCTGGGCTTTAGTCAACGTGTATTAGAGCCCTGGAGCGAGCCGTCCCCCTCAAGGCCTCTGGCCATGTGGAAGGCACATTCCTGGTTGGCTGGCCATGCCAGGATGCACCAGAGCACTGGGGTGAAGAGGAATGTGGGCAAGGAGTGCTCATCCATGGAAACAGGACAGTGAGACTGGTGTGTTCCCTTTGGGAGAAGAGCAGGAGGAAGTGGGATTTCTGAGACAGAAGCAACCAGGCAAATCCTATCTCCTTTCCAACTCCTGGCCGCTTGTAAACCTTTCATTGTAACATGCAAAGAGCAGCCTCTGCCTCCTGGAGAAGCTGGAGAAGGTAGGTTGTGGATTGTGCTGCTACTTTTCCCATACTTATTGTCAATAATTAGATACATTGCATGAGAAAGTCTTATGATGGTACCCCCATTTCCCTCCTCCCTGTCCCCAACCCGCTGGAAGCCCTCCTCAGTGGGCTTGCTAGACCAACCCATGGGGTAGGGGTTATGGATTGTATGAGAGGTAGCTAATGTATATATTTTTCCTTGTGTGTTGTTGCTGAGGAGGGCGATGGCTCTGGGTGTTCTCCTCCACCATGGCTCTTACAATCTTTCCACCCCCTCTTCCACTCAGATCTCTGAGTCATGGTGGGTGAGTTTTAGGTCTGCTTTACTGTTGAGGTCTTAAGAGTCTCTGGATTTCTGCTTTGGACTGTGTAGGGTATCCGCAGCGTCTGTCTCCATGATCCTTTCCCAGGTTATCTGACTTGCTGTGGAGGAAGATCTCTTGCTCATCTTGCCACTTCCTCAAAGGTTTCATCTGGGCTCTATATCATAAGTTAGGGGTGGTTCATCTCTCTTTGGGTGACAGGCAGCATCTCAGGTCTTGTTGGGATTGGGTTGTTCATGATTTTCAATGGTTTCTGAAACATACAAACAGAATCTCCAATGGAGAGTGGGATCAGTAGAGGTTAAATGAGACAAAGTTTGTTAATTTGGTGAGATTCTAATGAGTATAGCTTCTTTAGATCTCTGGTTAGTGCAGGTTTAACCTGGGAGCCCAGGTTCTAGGTCCTCATATGGGTTTACCATGGATCCCAGTTCTAGTTGAGGGTTACCTGCCACTGAGCAGATTTCTTAGCCAATTAGTGAGCCATTGATTACCCACCTAGGTTTAGTGCCACTATTGCACAGATGAGTACTTTTTGGCTTACTGGTCTCTACCATAGAGTAGTTTCTTCAATGTTATGTACCCTGTAACTATGCGGAATTCACTTTTCAGTCCTAACAGTTTTATTTTATTTTTTGATAGAGTCCTTAGAGTTTCTATATAAGGAACATGTCATCAACAAAGACTATTCTTATTTTCAATCGTTTGAGGAGAGAAAGAGAGAGAGAGTGAGAAAGAGAGAGAGAGAGAGAGAGAGAGAGAGAGAGAGAGAGAGAGAGAGAGAAAGAGAATAAGCATGTCAGGGCCTCCAGCCACTGTAAGTGAACTCCAGATGCATGGGCTATTTTGTGCATCTGGCTTTATGTGGGTACTGGGGAATCAAGCCTGGGCCTTCGGGCTTTGCAAGCAAGCAACTTTAACCACTTAGCCATATCTCCAGCCCCAGTCAGATAATTTTCATATGTATTTTTCCCAATTTCTATAGCTAGAACTTCCTATACTGTGGTGGGGTAAAAGGATAAGAATGGGCGTCCTTGTCTTGTGTTTAACCTTAGAGGAAAGCTTCTAGCTTTTCACTGTGAGTAAAATATTAGCTGTGAGTTTGTCACATAGGACCTTTATTATGGCACAATTCTGGTTTGAGGCAGGCAAGCAGCTTGACTGAATTTGGGTTAAGGGCCCTTCTGCTAGAGAAAGAGCTGCTGAGGTGTTTTAAGGAAAGCACCCTTGCCTAAAAGAGCATTTGAACTCAGTGTCTAAGTTTGCGATGATAGTATAAGGGGCACCAGTGTAGGGACTACAATTTCAGAAGAAGCCCTAAGGCTCAGAAGGGAAGGAACTCCAAGCAAATACACATCTTTAACAGAAGAAGAAAGGAATTCCCCTTTTCCCAAATAAGGGACCACAGGTTTTGAGGGGAAGGATCCTTCACAGAATTGGGATGGGAACTGGGGCAGACCTGGCTGATCTGATCCCTGATCCCTAGAGCCTGACTTTAGTAATAATGGATTCTAAGCAACCTGTAGAACCAGCTCAACACATGTCCATTTATCCCTTGTGGTATAACCATGGGATTCCAACCAGTGAGCTCCTGGGACCAGGGCAAAGGGGTGGGGTTTCCTTTGGAAGGACTGATGGCTGCTTTGTCCCCTGGTGTTTGCATCCAAGGGTCCAGGAGACTCTCCTCCAGCGAGGGTCTGGAACAAGATTTAGGAGCCAGGGACCACAGGTTAGAGAGCCACAATCTGAGGAGACATGAGCAAGGGAGTAGAGTTCAGCCTCCAGAATCTACTGGTCCCTCTCAAACAGAATATCCCCCACGCCATGTCATGGAGGAGGACACCCAGTGACCAGATGGTGGCTGGAAGGGCGTGTCAAGAGATCCATTCTGGAGGGCTGTACACCCTTGTTCCATCAAAGTAGGGTTCATCACAAAGCAAGGCACCAGAACCAAAATGGATGAGTTTGATACAACCCCGGCCCAGGTCTATCAGGATGTTCTCATCCTTGACATCAGGATGGATGACTCCGTGGGCATGACAATGCTGGACCCCTGCCATTACCTGGCTGAGAAAGCTTTAACCCAATGGGCCCTTCTCTGTGATGCAGTCATAAAGATCCTGGGTGGGCGTAGGTCGCTCAAGAACCAGCACGAAGCCCTCTGGTGTTTCAAACCAGTCAAGCACACGGTCACTTCAGGGTGCCTATTGCCTTCCCTCACTTTCTGTAGCAGTGCCGCCTCAAGTGGGCATGTGACTGAGTCTGACAAGGTGGACCAGCCCAGCACAGGATTCCAGGAGATTACTTTGATGGCCACCTGGTGTCTGTCTGTGACTCCATGTCTCTAGAAGACAGTGCCAAAGCTCCCCTTACCCAGGAGGGGATGGCCTTAGGTTGTACCCACTTTCCTGTAAACAGCATAATTTCATTATTCTTTGTGAAGACTAGTCACGTATTCAGCCTTGAAGGCTGCCCGATCCTTGCCTCCTATGCAGGCTGGTGGTTTGTGGGGGTCACAAAGGACTCAGGGAGCCCTTGCAGAGGCTTGGTCAGCATGGAGGAGGTGCTGGACAGATTAAGCCTGCTGAATCTGCTGAGCCCACAGGGGCTGGACGCCTGGGCAGCGCTGCTGGCCGGGAGCCAGGCTTGGGGGGACCAGGGTGGAAGGCAGGGAAACTGGTGGCCCAGAAGTGCCCACCAATGGCAAGATTCATCGAGAGTGCCAGCCCTTGATGCTACTTACAAGTGGATTTTGACAATGTGCACCCCAAACCCCACAGACTAGAGAAAAGACAGCTTCTTCAACAAATGGTGCTACGAAAGTGTATGTGCTTTTATAAGATGACACTAGATCACCATCTCTCACTCTGTATAAAAATTAATTCAAAAATGAACCAAAGACCTTACTGTGAGACCTAAAACTCTGAAAATGTTAGAGGAAAAGGTAAGGAAAGCATTTTAATATATAGGCACCAGCAAGGACTTTGTGAAAAGAACACCAATGGTTGTAGAAGTGAAACCAAGAATTGACACATTAGATATGGGGAAAAGAAATACTTAAACATGACTGGAGGGGATCCAAATTGATCTAGGCAATTTGAAAACCAACATGGAGATTTCTTAAATGACTCAAAATAGAATTGCCACATGACTTAGCTTTATCACTTTTGAGTACACACCTGAAATACTCGGAGTCGACACACCAGGGAGATGCCAGCACTCCGTGTTTCTCACAGCACTGACCACAATAGCCACATTACGAAGTTATCCTAAGTGTCTATCAGCAGATGGTTCAATAAAGAGAATATGTTATTTATACATAATAAGATTTTATTCTTTATTCAGCCACAAAGAATAATAAAATTATGCTGTTTACAGGAAAGTGGGTGCAACTCAAGGCCATCATATTAACTGAAATAAAAGCTAGACACAGAAAGAAATGTTACATGTTTTCTCTCCAGCCCTCCACTATCACTTCTTCTCAGCACTTTCACCATTTCTGAATCATCCCAGTGGTGACCGCCATCTGAAAAGAGAAGCTTCTCTAACCAAAAATGAGAGTAGCTCTAATATATGGGCACAAACCTAAGTGTTTCAAGGGCAGTTAGGTGGTCATAACATATCCATTTAGCCAGACAACAGCAGTAGTGCCTCCCTAGGGCTTATGACCTCCTCAGCCATAGGCTTTTGGCTAGGATTTCAGTAGCAGGCATGAATTCCCTCCTATGGAGCAGGCCTCAAATCCAATCAGAGAGCAATTGGTTTCCCCCAAAACAGGTGTGCCACCATTGTATTAGTTGGTACATTTAGCCTGGCTAACCAGTCATGAAGCTTGCAGGGTCCACTGCTGGTTAAGACCATTGATGACTTTTCTCCTCGCAAAGGCTGCATGCTGCATGGCTCTTTCCAGCATCCTGACAGCTAGGGAATAGGGAAGAGGCTTCCAGCTTGATTTCTTTTTTCTTTTTTCTGAGGTAGGGTCTCTCTCTAGCTCAGGCTGACCTGGAATTCACTATGTAGTCCCAGCGGTGGCCTGGAACTCACATCGATCCTTCCACCTCTGCCTCCCGAGTGCTGGGATTAAAGATGTGCACCACCACACCCGGCCTCCAGCTTGGTTTCTCAGTGACCTGAAGCCCAGACACGTGAGTCTTCAACAATAGGGTCTCACCATCTAGTTCTGGTGGGCAACAAAGAGCAATGGCCTGTAATGTTTTGGGGCATCAGGGGCCTCCCTGGACAACAAATTGCTGAAAGGGATCCTACCCCTGGCATTGAAAATTTTCTAATGACAATCTGTGGCTTCTGGGCACAATATTATCCAATTTTACGGGTCACTTCTACCAACACACACACACACACACACTCTCTCTCTCTCTCTCTTTCTTTCTCTCTCTTTTTAACATATATGTTATTAGCTAGTGAAGTAGATTTCCATATGGCTTATTCATAACATCTTAAATTTTGATTAACTCTCCTCCCATCCTTCCTCCCCTCCCCTTCCTCCCTGTAGACCATTCTCCCCCTCCAATAATTTGCCCCTCTACTTACAAATCATATCTACTATATACCTTCACCTTAAGCCCTCCTCTTTCCTCCCTCCTTCAAGGGCCCTTTATAGCTTCCTGGCCTCTACTACTGACATTTTACTCCACCTCACATGCAAATCTAAGCATTTGAGTCTAGGATCCACATATGAGAGAGAACATGTGGTGTTTGACTTTCTTAGCCTGGATTATCTCACTTAGTGTAATCTTTTTCAGATCTATTTCCCTGCAAATTTTATTTTTTCTTTATAGAAGAATAAAACTCCATTGTATAAACATACCACATCTTCCTTATCCATTAATCAGGTGAAGGGTCATCTTTTTTGATCATTATTTATACTAACAGGTGCTCACTAGTGTCTGAGACTGCCCCAGGAATGACTGGGAGCAAGGCAATCCTGAAACCATTCCAAACTAACTCACTGCTGTGATAATTGAAGCGCACTCTCTTACCCAGAAGCAACACAGTGGGTCTTGGGATGAACATCTCAAGAAAATCCTAACTCGAAACAGAAGTCCCTTCTGTCTTCAGGCTCTCTGTTTTCTCATCCATGAGCGAAGTGAGGCTGGGATACCTTCTCACTATCTCCTCTGCACACACTGTGTGCCTCTCTCTGGATTGCCTACTTCTACCCCTTTTCCCTCCCCACACAGGCATCTTCCTCTCCACAGCTCCACCTTTACCTGGAGGAGCAAACTTCTCCTGCTGTTTCTTTTCCTGTCCTTGGAGAAGACACCTGCAACGCACCTCCATGGTTTTGCAGGTGAGTTCAGCAAAGCTTACAGCTTCTTGGGAGCTGATCAAGCAGACTGAGGGCCAGACATGAGACAATGGCTAGTATGGGTTAAAGCCACTGCTGAGTTCAAGGCCACAGCCAGCCAGCTCTGCTTACTGATCTAGGTCTTCTCTTATCTGTTTCATTTAAGATATTTTACTAGCATTCCCCAGTATGTGTCTTCCACGTTCATTGTTATAAAGCCATTATTCTTTAGGCATGAGCCCGAGAACAGAGAATTAGAGAGACACTGTTCCAATGGCTGAGACAAGAGATGTTGACCTGAGGGATTGGTGGTAAAGATATTTCCACCATTCCTCGTCAATTTCCCTGCTAAGTAAGGTGCTGGAGGCAAAGGAGTAAAACTTTAGAATATTAGGTCGCAGGAAGAGTGCGCCTTCATTTAAGACAACTGAAGGACAAGCACCTGGAATCCAGGTACTACTTGGGCAGAGATTCCTGATGCAGACCCTTTGCATGTCCAACCTGTGGCCAACAGGCTTCATGTACTCCAAGATAGCTATGAATGTTGCTAAACACAGTTACAACGGACAATGTCACAGTGTCAGAAAGCTGGACATCCCTGCATGGATCAATAATGGTAAGAGACAGATGTGGATCCCAAGTATAATTAGAGCAAGAACTGAAAATTGAAGGTAAAGGATAAGACTGAGCGATTTCTTTTTTTCAAATCTCTCTCTCTCTCTCTCTCTCTCTCTCTCTTTCTCTCTGTATGCCATGGCATGTGTATGAGGGTGAAGGTCAGAGGACAACCTCAGGTGTTGGTCCTTACCTCCCACCATGTTTCAGGCAGGGTCTCTGTTCACTGCTGTGAAAGCCAAGTTAGCGGGCCCGTGAGTTTTCAGGGATCCTCCTGTCTCTGCTTTCCATCTCACCACAGGAGCAGCTTCTGCCACACATGCTGCCACACATGAGTTTTCATGGGTTATGGGGATCTGAATCCAGTTCTTCAGCACTTTATTTCCTGAGCCATCTCCCCATCCCAAGGCTGAGAGATTTTCACAGCTCACCTTTGCCATGGGAGGGAAAGAGCTGAGCCTTTCCAGGAATGTGAATTCTGACATTTATTTCTTGCAGATAAAGTAGGGCAGTGCCCCAGGAATCGGATCAAATGTGACGGTGATGTTCAGGAACTCTGCAGAGTGGATTTCCAGTGCCCCAACAACCTGAAGTGTTGTCTTTTTGCCTGCAGGAAGATTTGCATGGATCCATATGCAGGTATGGCATCCAGGCTTATGGGAAAACTGCTTTTTTAGGTCTCCAACTTCTTGCTGTATCCAGAACTGGTTGAACAGTTCTCTTGGATAGCAGGACAGGGGCCAGAGTACCTGTTGTCCCTATTCTGTATGTGACTCTTCATCCTCAAGTATAACTTATGGATCTAGGCATGGTAGATATCAGCTAGTTAATATCGACACTAGTCTTTTTTGGTCCAACAGCCAATCATTCACAAATAACTAGAGCTTTTTCTGCAGTGTGTGTGTGTGTGTGTGTGTGTGTGTGTGTGTGTGTGTGTGTGTGTACTTGTTTGCAAATAAAACTTTATTCTGATGGTTGCTGCAAAAATGAAACCTCTACCAACTGAGATGCTTCTATCAGTTTTGGAGTCTTTGCCTTCCAGGAGATTTTCTCATAAGTCTAAGTATTCAGCATCAATTCTGTATGGGGGTCTGTGCATCTCCCTTCATGCCACAAATATCCAGTTAATATATTAAGGCAGTATTGAGTCTTCACATCTTAGAACAAAAGTACATGTGGGGAATGAAGAACATATAAATACCAGAAGTTTGAGTGATTGGGGAAGATTATCTGCTTACTGGGTTGTCTGGAAGTAACATCCATCCTAGAAGTCTTTGTTTGCTCAAGGTCATTTGGGATCGTTTTTTGGCTTCTTTTGGGTGAAGATTACCAGGACAACTGCTGAACAAGTTGGGTTTAGTTTTTTTAACAGCAAGTTAGAATGTTTACTATACAAAACCACAAGACACCTCTGAAGGAAGTTGTGGAGATCTGAGGAGATGGCCCCAGGGATAAAGTGCTTGCCCTATGTGCTTGTATTCCTGAGTTCAGATCCTTACAATCTATGTAAAGCCAGACACAGTAGCACCCAATGTCTGTAATCCCAGTGCACCACTGGTGAGAAAGAAGGTGGAGAAAGGAAATTTCCCACGTACTTGTGAGCCAGCTAGCCTGGCACATTCAGTGGTACATGATGAAAGACTCTGCCTCAAAACAAGGTGGAAGATGAGGTTGTCCTCTGACCTCCACACACAACACACACACACTGGCACATGTGCACTTCACCTGCACACACATGTATTCACACATCTCTCTCATACACACACATGCGCATGCACGCACATAGAAAGTATTGGAAAAAATATCTTTTTTTTTTTTTAGGATTTGGGTTTTGAATGGTAACTAGAGGTAGGAGCTCAAGAAGCGAGGGTTTGCCTTAGATTAGGTATTGCAGTAAGTGGGGTAATTCTATGGCCAGATAACTTTAAAGCATGCAGAATAAGGAGAATTAGTAATTAGCAGAAGAGTATAAATTATTCATGTTAGCCAGAAGCTAGAGGTGTTTGTTATTTTGTGAGTTTCACAGTTATCTCATTTTTTGCTTCACTTTATCATGACAGAGTGAATTTGATGTAGATGTCCTATGAGATTTCAAAAAAACATTAGTGTGTGTGTGTGTGTGTGTGTGTGTGTGTGTGTGTGTGTGTACAGGTTTGTATGCCATAGTACATGTGTGAAGGTCAGAGGTCAACTTCAAGTTGTGTATGTTCTATCTTCCTTGAGACAGGGTCTCTTTTTTATTTTTATTTTTTATTATTAATATGTAGAAACTCTGTATGTACAAATCTTGTGTTGATATCCTTACTTTCCTCTTCGCTGCTCCCAATCCACTTAGAGCCCTCTTCAGTGGGATTTCTGGAATTCTCCATGGGATGGAGGGCTATGAGTTGTGAAAGCAGCAGACTTTTTGGGGGGCAGGAGTAGGGTGAAAGGGGTCAATGTCTCCGGATATTTCCCCCACAATGGCTCTTACAGTCTTTCCACCCCCCTCTTCCACAAAGTTTCCTGAGCCATAGTGGGTGAGTTTTAAGTCTGCTTTAGTGGTGAGGACTTAAGAGTTTCTGGGTTTCTACTTTGGACTGTTTTGAGTATCCTCAGAGTCTGTCACCATTACCCTTTTGTAGTCTGTAGGGCTCGCTGTGGAAGCAGCACTCTTGCTCAGCTCACCAACCCCTCTGTGATTTCACCTGGGCCCTAGACAATCAGTGATTCATCTCCTGCCAGGGGCCAGCTATCATTTCAGCTCTTGTTGGTAGAATTGAGTTGTCCATGGTTCTCACTGCCTTCTGAAAAAATACAAACAGATTCTCCAACACACACACACACACACACACACACATACACACACACACACACACACAGAGAGAGAGAGAGAGAGAGAGAGAGAGAGAGAGAGAGAGAGAGAGAGAGAGAGAGATAAGCATGGGTTAAATGGGACAAACATTATTAATTTGGAAAGACTATATAAAGACAGGTGTAGCCTGTCTTTAGGCCCATGATTAGTGTGGGGGCTTCTCCTTGGATTCTGGATTCTTGGTCTTCATAGGAATTTGCCTTGGATCCCAGTTCCAGCTAAGGGTTTCTTGCCATTGAGTGAATCTCTTAGCCAATCAGAAAGCTATTAATTACCAGTCTAGGTTAAGTGCCAATATCGCACAGATGAGTAATTCTTGCCACGCTGGTCTTGAGACAGGGTCTCTTGCTGCTATGAATGAACTGCCAGACTGTAAAGGAACATCAGACTAGCTGGCCTGAGAGCTTCAGATTCTCCTGGTTCTGCCTCCATGGTGGTAGGCAAGTTGGGATTGCAGACACCTGGGCCATTTGCATCTGGCTTTGTGTTGGTGTTGTGTAATTGAATGTGGGTCAGCAGGTTGTGCAAACAAGTACCTTTAACCACTGACCTATCTCCCCAGTCCTGGCCCTGTGAAATTTGTATATGTGTTTGTGTCTAGTAGGGGAACAATGCAGCTTAGTTGAATGAGATCAGTTTTCAGACATCTGGGTATGCTTTTTTTCCTCTCTCCCCATGTAGTAGGCACTTTGGAGAGTGTTGCTGATCAAATCTCAAATCTCAAAACAATGTGAAATAAAGATTAGCTCCAAAGTGTTTTCCTCTATCGTCCACAATATCCTTTGCAAGACAAGATGCTCAGAAATGCCACACAGCATAAAGCATTAGTTGTAGAGCTAAAACTAGAAGTCATGTCTTTTTTTTTTTTGGATTGGCTTTTTCATAGGTGAGATAGTAGCAACATGAACTGGAATCAAGGTTTGGGGGCTGAGGATCTGACATCCTCCTTTTATGTCTACCCTTTGGGTCCTCTCTTTGCTGCCTGACCTCAGAACCCTGCATGCTACCTGCAGACAGAGGAGCATGTAGGGAGATGTTGACCCGCTGGTATTTTGACTTTGAACAACATCAGTGCAGATCCTTTACATACCATGGTTGCCACGGGAACAGCAACAACTTCCTCAGCAAGGAAAACTGCAAGAGCGCCTGCATGCTGATTGGTAAGACCCCTCTTCCCATTAGTGTGAGGGTCCCGCTTACTACAACTCAGCTTTTAGGCTCACACTTTGGCATTAAATTGCCTTTATTCCAAACCTTAGCTCTGTCAGTTGTTGTCTGAGAAGTCTTGGGCCAGTTGTCAGCCTTTATGAGTTTCAGTTTTATCTATAAAATAGGGATAAGAATCCTTACTCAGTGGGGTTGTGAACAACAATAACAACAACAAAATCTTGATGTAGGGAAATGAGAAAAGTAAGCAGTGAGGAGACCCCTGGACCCAGGCTTGAAGTGTCCTTGGGCTGTCCCCTCTCCCTGCCCACTTTGGCATGTCTATAAAATGGGGAGAGGGGTGTGGCTGTTGGGGGGGGGGTCCTTCAGCTCTCAGCCATCTCACATGCAGAGTAATTGACTTTCCAAACCGTGTCTGCCTTGCTTCCAACCAACCTTGATCAATGCCAGGCATCCTCGTGTCTCCTCCTCTGAGCAACTGGGCGACTTACTTCCCATTTTCTCTTTCCAAAGATAAGTCTCCACATCACTCATTCCTGAGCCCTCTGACTCTTCCTGGTCCTTATTCAAGGGCTTAATTCTACTCTTCCAGCCCTTGGCTTTATGTCTCGGTGACCCCCAACTTTTTTCTTGAAGTCTTCCTCCCTCCTCCAAATGGGATGGTGTGCATAAGTGTTCATAAACTTTGGAGGCGTGTGACCAGGTCTAACTCTTTGGAGATGTTTCCTCATCACATCCACCTGTTGAGCCTCATCCTTAGCAACCACTGAAGAATGAAGAAGAGAGGTGAGCTCTGGAACCCAGTGGAGATGGAAACGAGGGTGGGTGAAAGCGAAGACTGTGAGATGACCAGCGCCAGTGATGCACAGTGTGCTGCAGAATTTATGCATCAAATGACCTGGGTTGAAATCCCTCTTTTCCCATTTCCCACAAGTTTCCTCACCCCTGTTTTGCTGGACTAACAGCAAGCAGTTCACCGAGTTGTTGGCAGGATTCTCTGTGATCGGAGACACAAAGACTTGAGTGGTGGTTATTCAGGGCGTGGCTCATAAGGGCAAGGATTGAAATGATGACGGCGGAGCTGCAGAATGTTTGCATCCGCCGAGGATTGATGTGCCAGCCCTGGGATTCCAACCTTCAGTTCTATGAGGCAGGCTGAGAACTCAACCACTGCCAACACTTAATGCTTTTTCCTGGTTTGTTCTTATTCTACAGCACAGGCTAGCCTGGAACTCTATGTAGCCCAGGGTGACTTTGAATTTGTGGCAATTCTTCTGCCTCAGCCTTCCAAGTACTGAGGTTCTAGGTGTGAGCCACCACATCCACCTCCATGGCCAGCACTTAACAGATGAGGAAACACTTAGAGGAGATTTAGTAGCCTGGAGATGATAGAGGGTAGAGCTTACTTTTTTGTTTGTTTTTCCAGGTAGGGTCTCCCTCTAGCCCAGGCTGGCCTGGAATTCTCTTTGTAATCTCAGGCTGGCCTTGAACTCCTGGCGATCCTTCTACCTCTTGTCTCCTCAGTGCTAGGATTAAAAGTGTGCACCACCACGCCTGGCAGAGCTGAACTTTTACCTCTTCAAGTTCAACAGGAGTAAATCCTGTGGCCTGACATGATGATACTAGGACCATATGCTTCCCTTTGTTGGAGGTGCTAAGAAGTCATGGACAAGACCTCCATCCTTTTCCTGAACATCTAGGACCAAGGAGAGGCCATAGCTTGGGATAACCTGTGGGACATTTGAGTTGGGACTCAGAGGTAATTGGACAATACCTTTGAGAGTCAAACACACTGACTTGACTACGGTGCAGCACACCTGTAATCCCAACACTTGGGAGGCAGGAGGATTAGGAGTTTAAGGATACCCTTTGCTACATAACTAGTACAAGGGCCAGCCTGGGCTATATGAGATTTCCTCTCAGAAGAGTCAAACACATCATCTGAACCTGACCTGAAATAAAGAAAGAGACCATTCCTGACATTATTGGAATTGTGATCAGATGAAGAGAATAGGACAACCACATGAAATCTTCAAGAATTTATTTAAATACCATGTACATCATGGTGATGAATGTGGTTGTATCTCTAGCCAACTGCCAACACATTCATTTGTCTGGTCTCATAAACTTCTCAGGTTTAACTTGTCTAAAACCAAACCTCTTTATTTCCTTTTCATATTTATTGTCAATAATTATATTCACTATATACCCATTTTCTTCCTCCCTGTCCCCACCCCGCTGGAGGCCTTCCTATGTGGGTTTGCTGGACCAGTCCATGTGATAGGGGGTTATGGATTGTACGAGAGGTAGCCAAGTTTTTTTCTCTCTCCCCCACCCTGGCTCTTACAATCTTTCCACCCCTCTTCTGTTCACTTCCCTGAGTCATGGTGGGTGAGTTTTTGGTCTGCTTTCCTGTTGCGGTCTTAAGAATCTCTGGCTTTCTGCTTTGGATTGTGTTGGTATCCTCAGTGTCTGTCTCCATTATCCTTTCCCAGGTTATCTGACTTCCTGTGGAGGTAGCTCTTTTGCTCATCTCGCTTCTTCCTTGAAGGTTTTGTCTGGGCTCTATATCATAAGTTAGGAGTGGCTCATCTCCTGCCTGTGTGACAGGCAGCATTTCAGGTCCTGTTGGGATTGGGTTGTCCATGGTTCTTGCTGGTTTCTGAAACATACAAACAGAATCTCCAACGGAGAGTGAGATCAGTATAGGTTAAATGAGACAAATGTTAACTTGGCGTATGGGTATGGCCTCTCTGTAGATCTCTGGTTAGTGGGGGTTTCCCCTTGGGGCCCAGGTTCTTGGTTTTCATTTGGGATTGCCATGCATCCCAGTTCCAGTTAAGGGTTACCTGCCTCTGAGCGGATCTCTTAGCCAATTAACAAGCCATTGATTACCTACCTAGGTTTAGTGCCACTATTGCACAGGTGAGTACTTCTTGGCATTACTCTGCCAGTCTTCAGCATTCTCAAAGCAACATTCAGTGTTGTATATCAACGACCTCTGCTTTCTCGGAATATATTTGGTTACTTTCCCCTGGCAGCTCATGTAACGCTTCCCAGCACTGCACATGCTACCATCTGGGGGCTTGTTACCATTCTTCATGAAGCAGGGTCTCTCTTACTTACATTCTCCCTTCATAGTGTGCCCTGTTTTGATTGAAGCAAGCTTCTAAATGACACTTGATGCCTTCCTTCCTTTCTTCATTAAAATCAGTTAAGCTAGACTACAATTTTAGTTCTACCTTCAAAATAGATCCAGAATCTGACTGTTTCTCACCTCTGCAGCTGCCACCCTGATTCGACATCCCATCTCCTCACCTGATGTCAAAAGGCTTCCTGCCTCTACCCCTGCCTTCTTTTTCAGCCCATTATTAGCACAACGATCTTTTCAAACTGTGAGGGCTGGACTGAGAGCCCTGCATCGGCTTCTCTTCTCATCCAAAGGAAAACCAAATTCCCTACAACAGCTTTACATTTATCGGTGTCAATTTCGCATCATTATCCCTATTTTATAGAGAAAAAAACTGAAGTCATGTATTAAATGACAGGACTGGGGTCTTAGCTTTGGGCTTCAGACATCAAGGCCACCATATTCCATGACAGTGTGAGAAGCTTGGCCCTTTTTCAGACTACAGGGGATGGTTAGGGGGAGGGGAAGCAAGTTCAGAAAGAAACACTGATGATGGTGAAGGGTTTCAGGAACTGACATCTGCTTTTGTTTTAGTCAGGAAAGGACAGTGCCCACTCTTCCCTTACCAAAATCAATTAGGGTGTCCACCCACATGTTTGAGCGACATGGATTGCCTCGAGAGAGAAAAATGTTGTGAATCCAATTGTGGCTTTGTTTGTGCCAAGGCCTGGGAAGGTAAGAAGTGGCAGAATACTTCTTCCCCAAATTTACTGGGCATATACCAAGGGCATCCTGATAGTACTTGAAAGGGGACGGGATAGTCATTTAAATATAGGCTTGCTATGTTCAGTGTAGTAGGGAACTCACTATATATCTATCTTAAGCTGGTCTTAACTCATCATTGTCCTTCCTCTGCCTTCTCCATGCTGGGATGACAGGTATGTACACCACCATGCTGGGCCTGAACTTCAGATACCCCTTGGATTGACCTTTTGAGGTATCTTGGGAGATTTTCTCCCTTTAATGCCCACTCAGTGCTTTTGTTGCCCTGTTGACCTCTGGGCGCTATTTGCTGCTCTTCAAAGCGGATCATGTGTAGAATCAGTTTCCATTTTATTTGTTCTGAGTTTCCTTCTTCAGTGACATGCAAAGTGACAATGTTCACTGATACATACAGGAAGTGATTAGGTATATTCCTAAAATCTCACATCCTGTGAGAAGGGGGAAAAGACTGGTTACAAACGTTCTCTCTTTTCCTCTCTCTCGTATGTGGTGAGTGTATGTATGTATAGTGTGTGCACATCTGTCTGCAGATGTGTCCTGTGTACACTGGTCAGAGAGGAGCCTGGAGAGGTCTGGTGGAGGGCTGAGGACTCCTCTTTCATTCTCCGCTCTATTTCCTTGAGACAGAGTTCTCACTGAATTGGAAGCTGCTGCTTTTTGGTCAGATGGGCTGACCATTTGTTTTCCCATGTCCACCTCTCTCGGAGTTGGGGTTCTAGGCACACACGACCATGCCCAACCTCTTACGTGGGTGGGGGAATTGAAGGTAGTCTGTCTCAGGTCCTCATGCTTGCCAAGCAAGTGATCTCACCCTATAAGACATTTCCTCAGCCCCTGCAAGTACTCTTGAGGTACAAATCCCCCAGACATATTCCCAGGGGTTGTCAGTGCATTAAGGTACAGCATGGCGGGTGCAAGAGTGAAAGACTTTTCAACTGGCCAATGTTTCCTCTGCTTCTCTCTAGCTCTGGGCACTAGTCTTCAATCCCTGCAGTTGACAAGACAAGGAAGTCCTGGCTTCTCTCTAATGCACCTTCCATCTCTGCATAACCCAAATAAGTCCATTAATCCTGAAAGGCCAGCCAGCAGTCCTATCTGATCATATTCTTCCAAGCTGGTGGGACTTTTCTGAGCTCTTCAAGTTATTATCCAGAAGGTGGATGCTCCCCTCCCCTCTGTAGTTACTGTGGAGGAAAGGAAAGAGGAAGGGAAGGGAATAAAACCCAGTTTGAGGTTCCCAAGGTGCCCTAAGTCTGTATCAAATAATGACAAAGTATTTCAATTGTCTAATTTTACTTCATGAAGCCAAAGCAGGTTTTTGCCCACGTAAGCCATTGGTGTGCACCAAGATCGATAAACCCAAATGCCTGTGGGACAGTGACTGCCCGGTGGGGGAGAAGTGCTGTACACGCTGTGGGCTGAAGTGTCTGGAACCCAGACACTGACCGGTAAGTGGAAAAAGAGCCTTGGCAAAACCATTTATCACAAAGAGCACGATGCAAAGCTGTCATTTTAATTTTTCTCATAGCCAGCCACTTTGACAAGCAGTGTTACCGATTTGAACAATATTAATGGGGTTGTTATAACTTTAAATAGAATTCCATTATTTAAGAATGATGACAAATTTGACTCTTCTTTTTTTTT